>CM060700.1:35932741-36178953 GCA_030686995.1 Artemisia argyi | reverse complement strand
ATCGAGTAGTGATAGGCATGACTAATTTAGATATTTGTCGATAAAGTTCATCAAAATGGTCGAGAGGTTGGAGGTTAATGCACATCCATGAGACCCCATTAAATTAGCAAAATGAGATTATTGCATAATAAACGGGGTTAATTGGATCGAGTCTTTTCTTTCATTTCAATATGTGTGTGGTGCAATAATTCCATCGTCTCATGATTATAATCAACCGTTTAGTTTGAACCTTTACAAGCCACTCCCAATGTGTATGCTTTATTCGACAACTTTTATCATTGAATAGAAGTATAGAACTTACGAGTACACATTTGAGATCTGGTATGGTTTTCTTCCTTTTCTTAGCATTCACTCATTCAGTTTCTTTTTTACTATACAATGTGAAAGTTTGTTCAGTGTTTATAGATTGTTTCACATTGTTTATGTTGTAGTTGTGGTACATGCATTTATTATGTTATTATATAAATCAAGGTTGTAAAAATCGCCTCGATCACCTTGTAACTTGTAATCGGTCTAGATGAGATTAATCGGATTGACATTTCAAGCAAATTTTGGGTATTTCCGAGTTTTGGTATCCCGGGCAAGATTTTCCTTAAAAAACATATTGTAAAAGATATAAACAACAACTATAATGTAGCGTTTGGTATGTTGTAATCAAAGTGGGAATGGTAAAGATTATTACGGTAGAATGAAAAAGTCTTGTTTTTTTACACATTTACAACATAATGACTCATTGCAATGAATGACTCATTACACCATTTTCATTTCTTAAGTGTCCCATCCTTTTTTTTCATTACATCTCGTAATGGGAATGAAAATTACATAAAAGTCTATCATTAACTAACCAATTAAATAAATTTCTTATCATCAATGACCATTTTAGTCTTTTTTTATCAATTTCATTACGTCTTATCTTACTAACCAAATATGATTAATAACATTAATAAATTATTACATTACGTCATTCATTTCATTAGATCATTTATTCCATTCATTTGATATTTCATTTCTTCCTACCAAACGAACCCTAAGTGATTAAACTAGTTTACTGCTAATTTTGATATTTCCGACAAGATTAACCACCGTTGACCATTGTTGAACACGGTTGACTGATTTATTTGACCGATATACATAAATCGAAAAAGTTAGTAGCCTAGTAGCGTTTAGACGGTGATTAATCTGACTTGTAGGCTTTTTTCCCGATATAAATCATAGTATGTGACCCTTATTTTATTCTTTTTTTCTATTTTCTTCTAAGAAGTGTACAAATGTTTCTATTCAGTGTATGTAGAAACAAATGACAATCTAGAAACAAAATAATCCAGCTTTGATTAAGAAAATAAATAATTCCATGAAGTAGCCGACAATTTTATTCGTACGGCAAAAGGACACCTTCCAAGCAACTCGCCGACTTTAAGCGTATTTGACAAAGATCTTAATCACTCTTTCATTTTATATAGAGCAGAAAATAAAACTTGAATAACAGGTTAAGAATATTTATATTTCAAGACACTTGAAAGAATATGTTATTAGATTTTCTATAGAATGCAACAATATCTCATTGATCTTCAAGTTTATAAAATTAAATAATCGTTATCATAATGGGGAATGTTTTTATGTTGGCATAAACATATACAAAAATCAAATGGCAATCAGTAAAGCTCGAAATTTGTAAAGGAAAGATAGTGAGGTTGACTTTTTGCAATTAGGTTATGTTTGTCACGGAGTTTTTTTGGGCGATAAGCGGTGAGCAATGAGTTTTTTTATTTTTATCAATCGTTTGACAAATAAGCGGTGACCTTTGCTATTTTTTAAGAAATCTCATTTTTTCAATGCTTCTTTAAGAAGCTGTGAACGGTGAGCTGTGAGCTGTGGCTATTGCTTACAGCTTACAACTCACTGCTACTATTCACCGCTACTTTTACCAAACACACCCTTAGTGTATCCACAGTCAGGTGGACCGAGGAGGGTTTTCAAGGATCACGAGAATCTTATGGGTTTATCTTGCATATTGTGTAAAAGTTTGTTAAAAGCACTAATATTTTGAAAATGAACTTGTTCTCAAAGAATCATTGTTACGATTTTTTTTTTTTTTTTAATCTCATGAAATACACCTGATTACATCTAGTTTTGAATCCGCCGGCCACTACCACAGTTCTTGTAGAATACGGAGTATCATGTAATGGCAATTGTTCACATAACTATTATTGAAACGGCGTACTATTGAAGTTAATACATTTATGAAGTGACAATTACAGATGATATAGAAGTATTCGAAATAGGTTCAGACAGAGGATTAAATGAGACATCAATCGCATCATTATTAGGTCGAACTGATGAACAACAAATAAGAAAGCAATCTAGAGCTAAGTAATGAAACGTGACCATTATGAAGCATTTATAGAGGGTTTTTAAAGTTCGCACAATGGTACTACATAACTTTAAAGTTTAAATGCATACTTTTATGTTCTGAAATACTAGTATTCCTCCGGCCTTATAAAATCTGCCAAAATGTAGTCCATATGTCCTATTTACTCTATTCTAGCAAACTTTATATTCTCTAGAAGTAATCATACTAACTTTGCATAATATAGAAGTAATCCAAAGTTGGTGTATCGCCTTGTCAAGTGATGTTTCATTAGAATTCGTTCGTAAAAGAGGTTCAATGATTTGGGATTTTCCCAAAGTAGGTCAAAGATATGCATGTTATGCTGTCGATACATGCATTGATCATACATACTCAACATAGTAGGTCTATAGATTCCCGAAAGAATATGAACAAGAACATCTTAGATTAAGGATATTAACACCTAATAAAGTACTAATAAACAATGGTTTGGCAATGTTATCAGGGTGTGAATATTGCTTCTGGCATAAGATACTACATCATGATTGATTAGAATATCATGATAAAATGAAAAGAAGTTTGATTTAGTCTAAAAGCCAATATAATAACTTTTGAAATTTGATGCATAATGACTTAATTATAGTATCAATGGTTTATTTGTCTTCACAATCAAGGTTAACTTTGCTTGTTAATTATGAATCTTTATCAAGGCAAACACAATAAGGACATTTTTACTTTGTCGTTAAACTTTCTTTAATCACAAAAAGGAAACTTCATTATACTTTCTAGGAAAAAAATTAAAAAAAAAAAAATGCAATCTATAGAAAACACATCTGTTAACACCCATATACTCAAAACGCAAGCGAGTTTTACATTAATTATCATCAACCACATTCAGATATAGGTCATTTGTGGGTTCAAGCCTCGCTGCAAGCATTAGTATGGCTTGCAGTTAGCATTTCACTATTTTGTATTTAGTTTTTTGCACACATAACACAAAATGGCATGTCATTTGTAACGATGTCTTGCAAATATATTTGTATATATGTGTTGGGAGTTAATATAAGTTTACCAAAAAGAAAAAAAGAAAAAGAAAAACATAACTTGAAATTAGGAAATATAAACAATCCATTTCATTAATTCCAATCAACATTATTGAAACTCAAAGCAACAAAACAACCCACATTTGTTATTTGTGCTCATGAAATCCATAACAAAAAATAAAGAAAGACATAATTACCCTCACAAATATATCGTGATCACACCTAACCCCACACGCATCCTTTTCCTATGCTCGGTAATTCTCAATCCCACTTTCACTTTTAACTTTACCCCCTTTTACTTTCCAAAAAGCCAGTTCTAGTCCCCACACAAAATCCATAGCCGGAAAACTCTCCGGCATACTCAATTCTAAATATATACACACACTTACTAATCTACGACATCAATAAAATTCAGTAACGGTCCAGGATCATATATGACCAGATGCACAAATTTTGTTTTAACAAAAATAATACACTAACTAAAAAAGACACTTACATTACATAAATGCCGAATTTCGAGACAATTTGCCTTTTTAGTCTCAGTAAAAAAAAATTATGCACCCGGTCACTTTTAACCCTAATTCCGCCACTCATACGGTTTGTTTATACGAAAGGTAAGACTTAAACCGATTACTCGACTTTTTGTCATCACTCACTGAACCTATAACCCCGGGCTCACCTTCATCATCAGCGCCCGCAACTTTCGCAGTATTCTCAGCTTTCTTAAACACCTTTTCAGATCCGTTTTTTTTACTACCCATTGAATTACTCAAAACATCATTTTTACCAAAATTACCGTCGTGACTGTTACTTCTAGACAAGAGCTTCTTCAACGTTTTCCATCTTTTCGAAGTGTTCCCAGTCGAGTTACTTTTTTTACGTAAATCCGGTGACGACCCCGATGATTCTTTAGGTTTCCACACGCAGTAAGTCCCCGGCGTAACTCCTTCCAGGTCGTCGCTTTCCGACGACGAACACGACGTCGTCGTTTCACGCTCTTCGTTAAACAACATCCTTAATGGCCTCCGTATAACCACAGATGACGTCATGCTTTCATCATCATGATCATCTAGTAATAAGCTACGGTCAAATAAGGGGTAACGTAAAGTAGTGGTGACGTCAGCCGTGACAGAAGGTGACGTCCTCACTACCGCGAACTCAAACTCTTTTTCTTCATCTTCTTGCTCTTCTTCTGGGTCTTCTTCTTTTTGGGTTACGTAAAACTGGTCGTAAATATCGTCGTTTTGGTTGTTTTGGATGTCGTTTTGGAGTTCTGCAACGACTCGAGCGGCGATATCGGAAAGGTTGTTGTTATCGGAGGATTGGGTGGTGAAGCTTGGAGATATGGAGCTCAGGGAGTCTAACGCCGGTGATGTTCCGATCATTTTTTTTAGGTTTTTTATAAAATTTTTGAGAGAGATGAATAATAAGTGGAAATAGTTGAACGGAAAATGTGTGAAAGTGTTTTTATATGGTTGGAGAATAGGTTACGCGTTTGAGCGATTCTCTAGTGGGAACTAGACTTTTTCTTTTTTATGAAATTCTTTTCAACTAAATAAGGAGTAGTAGTTTCAACTGTTTGGAGATAAGAGTGCTATACTACTTTACGTTAATGTGGGTGTTTTTATGTGAGATATGCTTCAGTTTATTTATTTAGTAAAGGAGGTTTTGTTTTTTTCTTCGTTTTGTTAATTAAAGTGTCGGTCAACCTGACCTATAAAAACATGAGTTCACATAATGATATGAACGTAACTTAAATCGATTAAACATTGCTCGGATAAAAAGCCGCCGTAAGAGGCTAGGTGGCAGTACATGTTACATGCGAGTTATATATTCTATAACGTTGTTATAATACAAACTAAAAACACTCTTTTCAACAAAATTCTTGTAACACATCACTGAAAAACCCTTTTAATTTCATTTTTATTCTAAAAAAACAAAAATGCCGGTAACTTCGGTGCAGTTTAACATCCTATAATGACGTTATAGGTAATTTTAGGGTGTATACCATGCCAGTAGGGGTGAGCATCGGTTTAAAACCGGACCGGACCGACCATCGAGACTGAAATAGCCTAAAAATTTAGACCGAAGACCGGACCAAATGTGTTCGGTCCGGTCCTTTGGTCGGTCCGGTTTGAGGCAAAATAGTCGGTTTGTATGTCGGACCAAACCGGACCGAGACCGAAATAAGAAAAAAGCCCGGACTGAGACCGGTCGCAGATCTTTCGGTTCGGTCAGTTTTTGATCGGTCTTTTCGATCTCAGTCGATTTTAGGTTTGCAATGCTCGGCCCTATATAAGACTGCACAGTGCACAGTGCCAACCATTTCAAGTTTACTAACATCCGAGTATTATTTTGAG
The DNA here is from genome assembly GCA_030686995.1 of Artemisia argyi. Classification (NCBI taxonomy): domain Eukaryota; kingdom Viridiplantae; phylum Streptophyta; class Magnoliopsida; order Asterales; family Asteraceae; genus Artemisia; species Artemisia argyi. The sequence goes on along the minus strand of CM060700.1, from coordinate 36,173,203 downwards.
TATTAATAGACATTTAACCTTTTCTTCATAAACACGTTCATTGTTATGTGATGATAAAAGTGTAATTTTAAGTTAGGTAACAAATTTTGAGGAGTTCATAAAATTACCATTATCAGTCATTCAGTTGTGTTTTAATGAATGTGGATGTGAGCTGATTTGATCTTAAAACTTTTTTTTTTTTTTTTTTTTTTTTTTTTTTTTTTTTTTTTAAAGTTAACTGCGTAGTAATAGAATAAATTTTGTTTGATAAAAATAAAAACAATGTGAATTGTTATAAGTTATAATTTTATATAAGTTCTATCTACCAATAAAATTTTATGATTAATTAACCCTTGTTTTTAACTAGTCAAATTACTAAAATGCTTTTTAAAATGTCATTGATTAATATCGAAACACTTGAAATAAATGTAAATTTGATTTGAAGTATTTTTATATAATTTTAAAGTAATAAGATCGTGAAGAGATTTAGTGAGAATAAAATTTGAAATGTGAAGAATAAAAAGAAATTTCAGTCACACATTTTAATGAATGAGAAAGATTTAATTGGGATGCATCAAGTTTGTAAATGCATCTGAAATGTGCGGTTACGATTTCTTCTCACATTTCTCATTTGATCTCGACTCTAATAAGATTTAGCAACTAATAATCTAACACATACTTTGCAAAAGTAAAAACTATAGCTATCGGCGTATAATATAACCTAATTACTTACACTCGAAAGGCATCATCCCGGCTAATTCGTTTCGGTTCAAAGCAGGTTGTGTCACCCGCATTCGTTTTTGGAAGGACATTTGGATACGTGAGTCTCCTATTTATATCCGGTATAATACATAGACTTTATTGTTTGGAACAAGATAAAAACTGTCTCATTATTGATCGTATTGAAAATGGCAATGGCGTTGTAATTGGTCGAGGACCAATCTCGGAGTTCGTAATCTAGCTTACTTGCATGACATGCTTATAGAGATTAGTCTTGTTGATACAAATGATGTTGAAGATTTTTGCGTGTAGACGTTGGGTTTAGATGGTAACTTCACAGTGGGGGAATCTCGTCGCCTTACTGATTCCATGATCTTTCCTCCGTTGTTTCCTTCGCCTAAATTAGAACAAAACTCTTCCTATAAAAGTTAATATCTTTATATGGAGATTGATCTTGTACCGGCTGCCTCATAGGTTGAATCTTTCGTCTAATGGCATTGAAATCTCGACGATCTCTTGTCCTCCTGATGCGTGGGAATCACAACAGGCTTTACCTCTCGAGGGATCTCGAGAAGCTTACAACCCCCACCAGGCAGTGTACCTGATCGTTGTAGTATAGTATAGTGACAAGTACCGGGGGATTGATTGTTCAGCTTAGGAATAGTGTCGCTAGGATTAGAAAGCCTAATTACTAGTTCTAGAGGTGAGGGATGATTATTTTTGTATTTTTATATTTTTATGAAAGCAAGTAAAAATCTCGGGTTTTGGAAGAGTGGGCGGAATTAGTTGCTATTCAACTAACCCAAAACTAAGATGCAATCAAAATAAAATACTAAAAATGAGATTAAACTAATTTATACTAAGGTTGTGAGCAGTAATTGGAGAAAATGTGTTTACTTAGACTTCACTACTCCCTAGATATCTTTTACACATTAATTACTTGTTATAATTGTATGGATGACGGATTGTATTCCTTAATACCATTCATGAGGTGGCATACATAACTCCCCAATTCTATGAGCTCTTATCTCCTCCTACACCATAACCCAGCACAACTATAGGGATTGTAAATAGTGGCCCATGCATTAAATACAACCAATAAAGACCTAGTACACCTCGGTTCATGTTTCTTAAGACGTTCAAGCATGTTACCATTTGGAGATCTGCCAGTTTTCTTAAGCCTAACATATAAAATCATTTATCCAAAACAAGAATAGACAAGTAATCAACACATAATCAATATCTAGGTTTCATTAGATCTAAGCAAACACAAAAGAGATCTAGCCTAGTGATGCGTGGGAATCGCAACAGGCTTTACCTCTCGAGGGATCTCGAGAAGCTTACAACCCCCACCAGGCAGTGTACCTGATCGTTGTAGTATAGTATAGTGACAAGTACCGGGGGATTGATCGTTCAGCTTAGGAATAGTGTCGCTAGGATTAGAAAGCCTAATTACTAGTTCTATAGGTGAGGGATGATTATCTTTGTATTTTTATATTTTATGGAAAGCAAGTAAAATCTCGGGTTTTTGGAAGAGTGGGCGGAATTAGTTGCTATTCAACTAACCCAAAACTAAGATGCAATCAAAATAAAATACAAAAAATGAAATTAAACTAATTTATACTAAGGTTGTGAGCAGTAATTGGAGAAATTGTGTTTACTTAGACTTCACTACTCCCTAGATATCTTTTACTCGTTAATTACTTGTTATAATTGTATGGATGACGGATTGTATTCCTTAATACCATTCATGGGGTGGCATACATAGCTCCCCAATTCTATGAGCTCTTATCTCCTCCTACACCATGACCCAACACAACTATAGGGATTGTAAACAGTGGCTCATGCATTAAATACAACCAATAAAGACCTAGTACGCCTCGGTTCATGTTTCTTAAGACGTTCAAGCATGTTACCATTTGGAGATCTGCCAGTTTTCTTAAGCCTAACATATAAAATCATTCATCCAAGACAAGAATAGACAAGTAATCAACACATAATCAATATCGAGGTTTCATTAGATCTAAGCAAACACAAAGAAGATCTAGCCTAGCATAATGGAATTGAGACAAGAACAAGATATAGACAACCAACACATAGACATATTGATTGAATTAGAAGAACACTTATCTCAATTACAATGCAAGGTATCAAGGGTTTGGAACCCTTGAAAAACCTGTAAAAGTTGCACCAAATTCGTCTTTAGGGTTTCACCAAAACTTCTCTCCTTTATGTGAAAAACTAGAAAACTATATATAGGAAAACAGGGGTGACGGCGTCAAGAGCAAGGGTGTGACGCCGTCATCTCGCCGCCAAATACTTCCTCGGACGGCCTTGATCTACTTTTGACGGCCTATGTGACGCCGTCATCAACCACGGTATTTTATTCTTGGGACTCTGACGCCGTCAAGAGCAACTCTTGACGCCTTCATGCACTGTTCCCAGCATAGAAATTTGAGACTTTGCCGTTTTCTTCACTTTTATGCTCCAAAAACGTCCAAAATGGCTTCTTTTCCAGAATTCACTCTCCAAGTACCTAAAATCACAAAAGGAACGATTTAGGACAATATTTGATCAAATAAGTTCGGATTCGGGATTAAATGACCCCCTAAAAACGGATCATTTTTCGCCTCATCATATACCCTTACACTTGAGATTTGCTTGTCCTCAAGCAGATGCGCTTTTATTCTACTCAAAAGACAAGTTAGGGGTCATTTAACACTAATATAAAAGTAATTACAACAAATAATCGTTCCACTAAAGACCAATAGACAAGCACGGAGGTCATACACAAGCACCTCACAAATAGTGTTTAGATACTCACATCTCTCGGGTGTAATAAAGTAATATAACATTATGGAAATGGAAGATATCTCTCACTACCTGTCATAGCAAAATAGAATACCATAGGCTTGGGAAAGGATCAAACCTCCACCACATGGCGTAAGCACCTAGGATAAACTATCAAAGAGGTCTTTTAAAGGGTTGTAACGTTAGGTATAGGGATATGAATTACACGGTTTTGTTGGATAAAGGAAGTTTTACTGGTGGCGAGTTAACAATCTTGGTTAATTACATGTACAAGATGGCGTTGCTAAGCCAAGACTAGACTCGACTTAAGCTAACAAATGAAAAATAACTAAAAACATAAAATGAACATAGAATGAAACGGGATGGTAGTCCGTATGTTTTTTTTTTCTCTTGATGCGTGGGAATCGCAACAGGCTTTACCTCTCGAGGGATCTCGAGAAGCTTACAACCCCCACCAGGCAGTGTACCTGATCGTTGTAGTATAGTATAGTGACAAGTACCGGGGGATTGATCGTTCAGCTTAGGAATAGTGTCGCTAGGATTAGAAAGCCTAATTACTAGTTCTAAAGGTGAGGGATGATTATTTTTGTATTTTTATATTTTATGGAAAGCAAGTAAAATCTCGGGTTTTTGGAAGAGTGGGCGGAATTAGTTGCTATTCAACTAACCCAAAACTAAGATGCAATCAAAATAAAATACTAAAAATGAAATTAAACTAATTTATACTAAGGTTGTGAGCAGTAATTGGAGAAATTGTGTTTACTTAGACTTCACTACTCCCTAGATATCTTTTACACGTTAATTACTTGTTATAATTGTATGGATGACGGATTGTATTCCTTAATACCATTCATGGGGTGGCATACATAACTCCCCAATTCTATGAGCTCTTATCTCCTCCTACACCATGACCCAGCACAACTATAGGGATTGTAAACAGTGGCTCATGCATTAAATACAACCAATAAAGACCTAGTACGCCTCGGTTCATGTTTCTTAAGACGTTCAAGCATGTTACCATTTGGAGATCTGCCAGTTTTCTTAAGCCTAACATATAAAATCATTCATCCAAGACAAGAATAGACAAGTAATCAACACATAATCAATATCTAGGTTTCATTAGATCTAAGCAAACACAAAGAAGATCTAGCCTAGCATAATGGAATTGAGACAAGAACAAGATATAGACAACCAACACATAGACATATTGATTGAATTAGAAGACCACTTATCTCAATTACAATGCAAGGTATCAAGGGTTTGGAACCCTTGAAAAACCTGTAAAAGTGGAACCAAATTCGTCTTTAGGGTTTCACCAAAACTTCTCTCCTTTATGTGAAAAACTAGAAAACTATATATAGGAAAACAGGGGTGACGGCGTCAAGAGCAAGGGTGTGACGCCGTCATCTCGCCGCCAAATACTTCCTCGGACGGCCTTGATCTACTTCTGACGGCCTATGTGACGCCGTCATCAACCACGATATTTTATTCTTGGGACTCTGACGCCGTCAAGAGCAACTCTTGACGCCTTCGTGCACTGTTCCCAGCATAGAAATTTGAGATTTTGCCGTTTTCTTCACTTTTATGCTTCAAAAACGTCCAAAATGGCTTCTTTTCCAGAATTCACTCTCCAAGTATTTAAAATCACAAAAGGAACGATTTAGGGCAATATTTGATCAAATAAGTTCGGATTCGGGCTTAAATGACCCTCTAAAAACGGGTCATTTTTCGCCTCATCACCTAGCATAATGGAATTGAGACAAGAACAAGATATAGACAACCAACACATAGACATATTGATTTAATTAGAAGAACACTTATCTCAATTACAATACAAGGTATCAAGGGTTTGGAACCCTTGAAAAACCTGTAAAAGTTGCACCTAATTCGTCTTTAGGGTTTCACCAAAACTTCTCTTTTTTAATGTGAAAAACTAGAAAACTATATATAGGAAAACAGGGGTGACGGCGTCAAGAGCAATGGTGTGACGCCGTCATCTCGCCGCCAAATACTTCCTCGGACGGCCTTAATCTACTTATGACGGTCTATGTGACGCCGTCATCAACCACGGTATTTTATTCTTGGGACTCTGACGCAGTCAAGAGCAACTCTTGACGCCTTCATGCACTGTTCCCAGCATAGAAATTTGAGACTTTGCCGTTTTCTTCACTTTTATGCTCCAAAAACGTCCAAAATGGCATCTTTTCCAGAATTCACTCTCCAAGTACCTAAAATCACAAAAGGAACGATTTAGGGCAATATTTGATCAAATAAAGTCGGATTCGGGCTTAAATGACCCCCTAAAAATGGATCATTTTTCGCCTCATCATATACCCTTACACTTGAAATTTGCTTGTCCTCAAGCAAATGCGCTTTTATTCTACTCAAAAGACAAGTTAGGGGTCATTTAACACTAATATAAAAGTAATTACAACAAATAATCGTTCCACTAAAGACCAATAGACAAGCACGGAGGTCATATACAAGCACCTCACAAATAGTGTTTAGATACTCACATCTCTCGGGTGTAATAAAGTAATATAACATTATGGAAATGGAAGATATCTCTCACTACCTGTCATAGCAAAATAGATTACCATAGGCTTGGGAAAGGATCAAACCTCCACCACATGGCGTAAGCACCTAGGATAAACTATCAAAGAGGTCTTTTAAAGGGTTGTAACGTTAGGTATAGGGATATGAATTACACGGTTTTGTTGGATAAAGGAAGTTTTACTGGTGGCGAGTTAACAATCTTGGTTAATTACATGTACAAGATGGCGTTGCTAAGCCAAGACTAGACTCGACTTAAGCTAACAAATGAAAAATAACTAAAAACATAAAATGAACATAGAATGAAACGGGATGGTAGTCCGTATGTTTTTTTTTTCTCTTTTTCTCCTTTTTCTATTTTTTTTTTTTTTTTTTTTTTTTTTTTTTTTTTTTTTTTTTGCATACACTCTTACCCTACCATCCAAAATAATACATCATAGGGGTATGAACGTTCCCCTTACACTTGAATCTTTACATACTTTACATTCAACTATTCTAATGACTCGAATTAAGAAAATCAAAACACTTGGAGTACTTTTAAGATTAACGCACATATGGGGGTAATAAATGATGTTCTTCCCCATTACTCCATAAAATAAGTACTTACCCATGAGTCCCAATCGTCCCAAAACAATATGTACAAGGATATGACTCGACTTAGCAACCATGTAATCAATTAGAAAGTTAACTTAGGGTTTAACAAATAACAATAATGCACTAAAGATGAGCGCATACACGGAAGGCTAAGGCGATTTGGGTGTACATTTAAGTGGGGTGTAACAAATTCTTCCTTTAAGTAAAATGCTTAAAGTTAGAAACGAAAAGATAGGCTCGGAGGGGTGTACTAGGGGTTTCGTGTACTAAAAATGAGTACAACGCTAAGGGTGTGGGAAAAATTAGTTGACTTAACCAGCCAAGTAATATGACTTAAATGGTCAAGTAATTATGATACGGGTTTAACACAAGGGTGATCCTAATGCCTCTTATCATGTAGTAAATCCTACCACACGAATGTAGTCTCACTAGCGGTCTCGGGATGCATCACTAACGCAAGTTCTAGAATCTAAATGCTACCGGTACACTCATAAGCACTAATAATGAATGCTTTTCCTATCAAATCTAAAGGCGAACCTCACATTTTTGGGTGGAAAATTTTTCTGAATATACGGTTTTGTGCTAGTCATACAACCTCCTATCCATGAGACGCTTGCTATGGCTAAAGTTTCACTCCTAAATGTTGTAAAAAAATTTAAATTTAGCGCTAAAATTACACTAACAAGTATTTCTCATAGTTTTATTACACATCTACTATCAAACAAAACAAACTCAAGCGAAAGTGCATATGTAAAGTATCATCTTTTTACCCTCCCCTTACACTTAAGATGAACATTGTCCCCAATATTCAAGTAAAGAATGTAAAAGTGAACGAGTAAAGAGAATGAAATCAAATACTCCCCTGATTCGCTCAGTATGGATTATAGGTTGGCCAGGTTAGATCTTCCTCCAAGAAATTGAACAATCAAAGCTTCCCTTCCAGAATATAAATCATCTCCTTGTCGAACATAACCTGTAAATCCTGACAACAATAGACAAGACAACCTCGCGTAAAATCGGCGGCATCCTATATAAGTTACTAAATCCTAGAAAACAAAGTAAGATATAATGCTTGTGGAATGAAGTTTGCAGATTTCCTGGAGATTATAAAACTTAATAATTCACAAAAACCATAAGACTCCGTTAGAAAAACAAAACCGGTAAAATTTCCAGATTTTAACTCCTGACGCCGTCAAGAGTAAACCCCTGACGCCGTCAGAATGGACCTGCAAAAATTCTTATGTTAAGTTTCCGGAAAATTTCTGGAAAAACTTCGTCCTACTTCCTGGAAAATCCTGCAAAACTTCATTATGACTCAATACAAGCATTTGACTCTAACAAATACGAATATACATGTTCATTTAATAATGTGGAGAATCATGATCGGTTTGTTTCTTAAAAACATATTTGGGGTTTCCCCTTACACTTATCTTTTGCAAAAATACTTTTAGGTTGGAGTTAAGACTAGGCCAAACAACATAGTAAAGTATTTCCACATTTTAATTTAGAAACATGATCAACCAACAATAAAAATAAAACATGCATACGGAAGCGAATAACAAACAAACAATAAAAATCACACAAAGCATGGGTTGCCTCCCAAGAAGCGCTTTTCTTTATTTACGAGTCTTGTAGCTAGACTCAAGGCTATGGGTTACTACGTGATCTCATCATTGGTTCCATTCTCTAGGTCGTCTTCTAAACTAGTATCGCTTTCATAGTACAAGTACTTCGGATCTTCGAATTCGAAAACATCTTGTCGATACTTAGAGCCAAGCTTACTAACATTCTTAAAGAATCCACATGATAAATCAGAAATATTTCTACACCCTCTCCTAACATCTTCATCACACAAGATAAGTTGGGAGCTCATCATATCAAGCCCGTCACAATCTATTCCCCTAAGGTCTTTTCTCTTGTATGACGTTTGGTATGAAATCCTCCTAATCCCATCAGTGAAGGTCATGATTCCGTTCAAGTCATCCACTATCAAATTAGTGATTTTTCAAAAGGGTGCTCCTAAGACGACTTGTGATAACCTAGGGTCGACATAGTCCTCCATATTGTCCACAATCGTGAACTCCATAGGGAATGCCATATTTCCTACGAACACCTGGATTTCATGATCCTTACCAACCACTTTCTCTCCCTTGTAAATCATCCCCCATCTGCAGATATTGTTATAATGAAACAATGACATAAAATTCTTTGGCAGGAATACATTAATGTATATGTTATCGAAGTACTTATGACCGATCATGCAGGGGATTTTGAGATTATTCGGATCACGCCGTCTTATCTTCCTCAACTCTCCATCCTTTGACCCATATAGATTCCCCTCAAGGGAGGGACGATACTCGTACACCTCCTCACTATCCCTACGAAAAATTACCTTCCTAACACCATTGGTGAGTAATACACTACCATCTTTCTCATCAAGGATTGCTCCCGATTCATTGATAAATGGTATCCCAAGGACAAGGTTGGTTAATGTTTGATTGGTGAGAGGGTCCACGTCATCAACCACGGTGAGGTCAGTATTGTAAACAAGCTCTCCAATCCTAATTGACAAATTTTCTATTATTTTCTCGCACGCAATGTGCTCTAGGAAGGTTTTGTGGTATAGGGAAAGGGGGATTATGTTGACTGGGAAGCTAGGATCTATATGACTATCGGTTAAGAGCTTTTCCTTAACGGTACAGGGGACCTTGAAAACTTTAGGGTTACGTTCCTTAGTCTGATTGCTACCCACACTAATAACATCCTCCATTTTTCTCTCGGATTCTTCTATAATAGATTTACCCAAAATGGTTGGATCTTTCTCATGCTCTTCCGATTTCTCGTTCCTTTCATCTGGTTTGTCGGATTCTTGCGCGGTGGATTGCTCGGGTGAGTCGGTAGGTTTCCTTGCCGAAGCATGGTCAACCCTTGAGGTCTCATCTTTCGCTGTCTGACTGAATTTGTTAGTTCGTTGTTGGGTTGGGTTGGATGTTGCAGCAGATATTGTGGTGATGGTGTTTACGAAATGGATTGGTCCAGGGGGGTTGACAGGTTCTTTTACATTAGGAGATAGATGTTTGAATAACTTGCTAGGACTTTTTATTTTTACAGGGGAGGCTGGTGGACTCATGACGGCAGCAGATTTAACCTCATCAACGTGGATGGGCTTATTATCAATATGCTCTTTGATAGCAGTCAACAGATTACAAATCTTGTTGTTCACGTCTGCCTGCTGTTATTTAAATTTTGCCTTGAGCGTAGTGAGCTGTAGTTCTTGAGATAGAATGAATTTTTTTAAAGCATCTTCACAGCTTTGCCTAGGGATACCTTGTGATGGAAAATGCTCGGACCAAGTGAGTGGTGAGGAGTCATTGAAGGATACGCTTCGTGTTTGGTACCCTCTAAAATCAGGTTTATCCTTCCATGCCTCATAGGCTTCGGTAGAAGTTCGAGGACCCTGACCTACGTGTGATGATGTGAATTCGTTATAAGCACGTTTTGGAAGTTCCATGCAGTTATAGGTCTCATGAGGGCCATTGCACAGTTTGTATGTAGAAGCGATTCTGCTTACTTGGCTTGAAGGTTTATGAGCTTCGTAAGATTTCATGAGAGACTTGACTCGACCTTCAAGTTCCATGATCCTACGGTCGGGAGTGCTAGAATTGTTCGAAGGTAAAGATATTGCCTTGACCGTTTCATTCAAATCACGGGGATCATTCCAACTTTCGTTGTCATAGAGAGCAAGATCTTCAATGAGTTCCCATGATTGTTCCGCACTAAGATCACGTAGCTTACCACCGGCCGATTGGTCAATGGTTCACCTCGTGGAGATTTCGATATGGTCATAGAAGATTTGGACTTGGAGCCAAAGATCTATGCCATGATGAGGGACTTTTTGGAGTAAGTCCTTGAAACGAGTCCATGCTTCATAAAGAGATTCATTTTGACGTTGTTGGAACATCAAGATGTCATTCCTAAGCTTAGTAGTTCTCCCCGGTGGGAAAAATTGAGCAAGGAAACGAGTGGTGAGATCATCCCATGTGGTGATGGATCCGGCGGGTAAACGCTCAAACCATTGACTAGCTTGATCCCGTAGAGAGAATTGGAATAGGCGTAAACGGGTAGTCTCTCTAGTTTCAACACCTAGGTCTATGGAATCTACGATTTTGAGAAAGTCCTTAAGATGTTGGTTTGGATCTTCGGAACGAAGTCCATGGAATGCACATCCGCTTTGCACCAACCGGATGGTGTCGGATCGCAGGGGGGTCACATTGTCTCCGGTGAGCTCAATGGTGTTTCGGTAGCCTTGGTGGCTAGGTCGGGAATACTCTCCTAAGGTTCGGGGCCTAAGGGGTTCTAATGGTGGGTTTTGTTGTGGTGAAATGACGGGTTCAAAGATGTTACCACCTTCCATGATGTCGGATGGTAAAGAGTGACGATTAAAGGCACGAAGAAATAAGATAGACTAAAGAAGACCTAAAAATAAAAATAAAAATCTTACTAGAAAGGAATCTAGCAAGTAGGCCTAATAAAAAGAAATCCTAACCTAGACAATAACTATTCCCCGGGCTGCGGCGCCAAAAACTTGATGAGTGGGAATCGCAACAGGCTTTACCTCTCGAGGGATCTCGAGAAGCTTACAACCCCCACCAGGCAGTGTACCTGATCGTTGTAGTATAGTATAGTGACAAGTACCGGGGGATTGATCGTTCAGCTTAGGAATAGTGTCGCTAGGATTAGAAAGCCTAATTACTAGTTCTAGAGGTGAGGGATGATTATTTTTGTATTTTTATATTTTTATGAAAGCAAGTAAAAATCTCGGGTTTTGGAAGAGTGGGCGGAATTAGTTGCTATTCAACTAACCCAAAACTAAGATGCAATCAAAATAAAATACTAAAAATGAGATTAAACTAATTTATACTAAGGTTATGAGCAGTAATTGGAGAAAATGTGTTTACTTAGACTTCACTACTCCCTAGATATCTTTTACACGTTAATTACTTGTTATAATTGTATGGATGACGGATTGTATTCCTTAATACCATTCATGGGGTGGCATACATAACTCCCCAATTCTATGAGCTCTTATCTCCTCCTATACCATGACCCAGCACAACTATAGGGATTGTAAACAGTGGCTCATGCATTAAATACAACCAATAAAGACCTAGTACGCCTCGGTTCATGTTTCTTAAGACGTTCAAGCATGTTACCATTTGGAGATCTGCCAGTTTTCTTAAGCCTAACATATAAAATCATTCATTCAAAACAAGAATAGACAAGTAATCAACACATAATCAATATCTAGGTTTCATTAGATCTAAGCAAACACAAAAGAGATCTAGCCTAGCATAATGGAATTGAGACAAGAACAAGATATAGACAACCAACACATAGACATATTGATTGAATTAGAAGAACACTTATCTCAATTACAATGCAAGGTATCAAGGGTTTGGAACCCTTGAAAAACCTGTAAAAGTTGCACCAAATTCGTCTTTAGGGTTTCACCAAAACTTGTCACAACTCACCATTTCAGGTCATTTCAGGTCATTTCCCGAACTTTGGAAAAACACTATTCATCAAACACTATTCATCAGTTTACTATTCATCATTTTTTGTGTCAGTTTGACATTCCGAGAAGCATTCAGAAATTTTACTATTCACTGAACACTATTCATTGCGGGAAAAGATTTCATCATTCACGTGCATTACACATTTCATCGTAAATTTAGTTTACGGGTATTCAAATTCGCGTAACCGTATGGGTTTAGGTGCGAATTCATTTCATTATCAGTAATGACATTTCATACGGACTGGAGATAGTCTGCATATCATCAGTAGGTCATTGACATGTTATACCACTCTTATGATTTTCAAATTTATATATTTGATACATTTAACGTTTTCCTTATAATTATTTATAAATAAACGTTAACACCCGGTTTATACACGACGAATATATCTAAATATTCCCACAATGGTCCCGACATATTTTTATATCCATTTTAACATCATAAAAGTTATTACATTCATTTACCCAGTATTTTAGAAATTTATTTTATTTATAACGTAAGCTTATGAATATTACGACGGTTTTCGTGAAAACTAAACAATAATCACCCGATCACTCAGTAATTGTACCCAACATATTTTCAACATATTTTTAACATTTTTATGACTTTATTAAGTCCCGGTTAACTTCGTTAATATTTATTTCTAGCAAACCCGGTACCCGGTTATAACTGATACTTACAGTAAACTACAACTAATAATACACTACATTTTCTAAGTGATCAAAACCGACTTTGCATCTTCTTTTCACATTGAAAACCGGCCATAAGACCATCTCAAGACCACATGACTTATTTTCTTAATCTCTAGCTTCATGTGCCATTATGTATACATATTATACTATATACTTATACTAGATAATTACATAAACCACCTAAACATAACACTTATACTTTTTGAGAATCAAAAGCTCATTTCTCATCTTCCCCATCATAAAACCCACGACCAAAACCAAACACCATGATCAAACCATTATTTTTCAAAGATCAAAGCTACAAAGTTGTTCATTTCATCATTCTAATCAAGAATCATAACACAAAAACACAAGTAATCCAAGGTTTCTCATCATCTCATCACCTATTATTTCAAAGTGAGTATTCAAAATTATTTTCATGTTTTCATCTAATTAACATATGTATCTTATGGTATTCATGCTTAATTTCATGCACAAACTAGTTATACCACTTTATTTTTGTATACTTTTTGAACATACAAACCCTAGATTGTGATTTAGGTGTTTCTTTGATAAATTAACTTGATTACTAGTCATTAGGAACCCATGGTACCCTAAGAAGGTGTATGGTAGGATTAGTATAGATTTGTGGTGTTTGCAAGAGATTTGGTTGAAGTAAAAACTAGTTTTGAACCTTGGAAATGGATTTCTAACAAGTTTATAAACATGCTGTCCCATTTTGGTAAAATCTGGAAAATCAGTAAACACAAATGAAACTTTGGCAAAATTTTTAGAAAATACTTTCAAAAACGAATCCGTAGGCGAAAGAACGGATTAAAAAGAGTTTATAACGAAGAAGTTATGATTTTTGCAAGTTTATTGACGAAAACTATTTTCCGGAAAAATACATGCTGTTGGACGTTTTTCGTCGGACAAAAAGAGACTTTAGACCTAACCCGGAGGGGTCAAGCTTTCCAAAATATATTACTACATACTAAGACGTAACCGTGGATATAAAGAACAAGTAAAATGGACTTATAACGACAAAGATATTCACGTTTCAATATCGGCAAAAATCCTCTATAATTGGCAGCGCTTAGAAATAATAATAACACTACGTACTAAATTCTAGATTTTCTAGAAATATTAACCAAGTACCTAAATTCATAACTAAGGACGTATTAGTGAACACAAGTATATTTTCATCACCACAAGGCGTTATTTCAAGGATTTCAAACCGAGGATTTCAACACAAACATTGGTACATACGATATATATATATATATAAGTATATATATTGCAACTAGTTTATTTTTCTAATAGCCATATTTTTCCTAAGTCTTGGAATATATACTTTTGATAACAACAAGTGTTTTTCAAAGAGTAGAGTGGTATAGGAAACATGTGCATGGACATTCATAACATCATTTCATGATCTAAAGTAGATCGTTCATCATTCATATTAGGTTGCGGCTAGTGTGCGCGCCTTGTTTTTCAGCTCATTACATGTTCATGGTACCATCATATTGGGTTGCGGCAGCTAATTGTTCATTGGTGTTCATTTCATTTCATCACAGTTTCATCAGTTAAGGTGAGTTTTCATAGCCCCGTTTTCAATTCAACATTTTTGATTGTTTTCAAATCCCACGGGGGGAATACATTGCATCAATCATTTTAGTACGAGCCCAAGTATTCAAACATATGTACATTGCTTAAGTTACCTTGCCATGTGATAAGTCCCCTGTATCATCATGAACCGTTAATTTACCGGTAAGCGAGAGTGAGTGGATAGATCTATCGAGGGTGACGCCTCCATCCGTGGTAGTATTTACCAACCGTAAGCGGATGCATTTCATGTCTTTTACATTTGAGTGTTTTGGCAGAACATTCAGGAGGGGCATAGTTTCATCAGTCATAGCTCCGGTGTCATGAGCTTAAGGTCTATTGTACAATTTTCATGAGATTTTTATCTTGCACTTTTACTTGTGGTGGCCGTACATCATTACATTTTACAAACCTATGGAATTCACCAACATTCGTGTTGACGTTTTAGCAATGTATTTCAGGATATTAAGGTAGCTCATGTGACATGCATTTGGACCTTCATGGAGTCGCGGAGTCGACGCGTCTCACCATTATTTCATGCACTTATGTAAACATTTGATCTAGTAGGACTTGTTTTCATAAACTTGCAACACATTTTGGGGACCTCATTTTGTAAACTCTGGATTATTTCAATGATCAAATGCAGTATTTTCCAAACGACACTTTAGGTCGTTCAATGTAACTGTAACTGTGGTGCTATGACAGACACCCCCAGGTATTCCATTCCGCTGCAAGTCAGGTAAATTGGGGGTGTAACAGATTGGCATCAGAGCTAAGGTTATAGCGAACTAGGATGTATCTTGGACCCTAGACTATAACCACATCAGCATAGCATCTCATCATTTCATCATAAGTGCATAATCATGATACATGTTGTTTCATACATACCCTGTGCGAGTTATTTATACTCATATCCGTATATGTATATCATTTTATTGACCTGGTTCACAAGTGACATGCCTTCAGATACTCACCCTGACATCCTTTTACCGGATTCCGACATTGAAGATGCCTTGTCATCTTCCACTACCATTATACCACCAGTTGCACTTACACCACCATTAGCACTATTGATTTGCCATAGGAACAGGGTTTTCCTATCATTCAGCCCATACATAGAATGCCTTTTGGTAGAGTATTCAGACTTAATCTTAATGGACTTATTAGGATGTTTATTGCAAGGAAGATAGTATATTTTCTTTCCATCACTAGTAGAGCACTCACTACTCAGGTACTACCACCACCATCAGTTACTTATTACACTATTGGTCGTCCTATAATGCGTACTTCAGTTTTACCTCTTAGATGTCGCGAGGTAGCGCGAAAGAGGGTAGTATTCCATTCACTAGTACCATCATTGTCATTGTCATTTTCCTTTTCCATTCCCACTTGCCATGAACTAGATGACACCTAGTAGAAAATACCAATATCACGGACTCAACAGAAACATCCGCAGATTCTTCAGGAATGGTTCAGAACCTACATTATCTAAGATTTGATAGATGCACAACTTCAGACACCACTTCAGGACTATCTCGACCTTATGATGCCACAAACCTGATTTCACACAGAGGGACACCAGGAAGTCCCTGGACCAGACTTATATCCTCACTAGCTTTTACTATTATCCTAGCCACAGAAGGTGTGGGACATAGTCTAAAGAACTTGTTGTCTTTTGATTGTTGTACAAACAAATATATTAAGTGTGACTCTACTATGTAAGAAATGGTTGTGCTATTTGTGATACCGGTTCACGTAGACCGAAATTTTCATGTATTATATTCATGTGTTGTGAATATGATGGCTTTGATTAACTATATACCCTCATGGTCACTTATGATTTGATGAAGAGAGATCTAAGCAAACCACTTCAAGTATGATGCAAGCTGCTGTTGGACAAGTCATTGCCAAGAACATAGTCACCGCCCTCACTAAGGAACTTACTCACGTGGAATTTATGGGGTGCAATCCTCCCTCCTTTAGCGGAACTAGAAACATAAAGGAATTTCTCAAATGGTTCGAAGACATAGAAACAATATTTCAATGTGGCGACTGTCCTAAGGAATACAAGGTTAAGTTCGCCACATGCACTTTTCAGGATCATACTCAGGAATGGTGGACCAAACATATTAAGATGGTGGGAGTTGATGCTGCTTACTCACACTCTTGGGAGAAACTAAGAAGGATGATGGGTATAACATTTTGTGTAGGAAATGAATTACGAACAAAAGAACAGGAAACACTAAACTTTACCATGGTAGGAAATGATGTTGACGAGTACACTACTCATTTTCATGAATTAACACGACTAGATTCTGCAATGGATGAACCGGAAAGCAAGAAACTTGAATGGTACATCGGGGGACTCTCCCATGGAATTCGTATGTTGGTCATCGCATGGGAACCCAATGCCATGTCTGAAGCTATCAAAATGGCGATTGAGGCAAAGGAACTCATAGTTCACGCCGAGACATCAGGAAACAACAGTGACAACAAAAGGAAGTGGAACAACAATCTAGGTTGCAATGCTGCTCAACAATCACCCAAATAACAAGAAGTGAATAGAGCCTTTGCTGCAGAACCGCACGCAAAGAGAAGGTATATTGGAAAGTTACCTTACTACAACCAGTGTAATCAACATCACCGAGGTCATTGCAGTAAAACGTATGGAGTGTGCAAGAAGCGGGGTCATTGGACTGAAGACTGTAGGAAACTCACAAATCAGAAAATCCCAGGGAGTTGCTTCAAATGTGGAAACTTAGGGCATTTCAAGAATGACTGCCCGGAACTAAGGAACAAGGAAAATTAGGAACTTGGAATCAAGACTGAATCGCTCGAGGAATAGCGTGAGCTGTTGAAAGAGAACCGTCAGGATATTAGCAACATCAAGGATAACAACAATGCTTCAGCAGGAGGAGCTTTGTTTCAATATATAAACCGTAGTTCGACCCTTAGGGTTGTATCTTTCCTTTTGTACTTACCGTTGGTACGATGACATAACCTAGTTGTATTAAGCACTTTCCTATCCAATGAAGTATCTATCCTTTGTTACCTCTGTGATAATCATAACCATCGTTTACTCCATTTTCTATCCCAATTGCTCAGACTTCAATCGTTTCACAACATTTTAGCATTGTCTTATCAGGGATTAGGTTGATTTCGTTTTTGACGAATTAGTAGACTATTACCATTTGACAAGATTCACCCACGTATCCAGTACACCATTCAAACTATTTTACTATCATATGGGGAAACTGTTTTACAGAAAAATTTCTGAATTAAGCTATTTTATTACCATCCTATAAATTGATTTTCTGTTATTACACCAAGTATTTACTGTTATTACGCGAGGCAATTTTCATGTTACTTGAAAGAAAACATCAGGATACCATTTTTAATAACAATGCGTTGAACACCATCTAAAACTTTTGAGGAAAGTTATGATATTTTGACAAAATCTAACATCGCATCATTAGTCCTCAATTATACATAGCCTGATCACCTATGTAAAATTCAGGAAGGATTATGCCATGAAGGAAATAATTACCTTTTCAAAGGATTGTTAATAACAATCTTCATGTAAAAGTTTTGTAAACAAAGGAACCTTTCCATAAACATCCTTTTTGCTGAACTATCCCTGGATACTTACCCCACCTGTCACTCACCTAGCCATTAAGTTGGATTTTTCCCATTGACTTCCCTAGAAGAGACTTTCCATATCAATTACATGCATGATTCCTCTATACAATAGAAGCAACGAAAGGATTACAGAACTACTAACCAGGACTAGAAGTATTTAGTGAGAGAATTCATAACTCAACAACAATCCTAAGATACTGCGAGACCATCTGAATCACCATCTCTGACTTAGTTGTCAAATTCTATCATTTAAAGGTACTAGCTAGACTGAGCTACATGATTGAACTCAATATAGATGTCCGCAGGACAACACAATAGAAATAAACCAAGCTTCTAATTGAGACTGTAGAGCATTTCATTTAAACATGGCCTCATCGATACATAAACTTTCCTGCAGTAAGTTTTCACAAAGGACAATTGTTTGAATTAAGAATATCGATGTAATTTCCTCTAAGGCCTTATGTCACTAGAAATTTCAGATAACCTCACCTTCATACCAAGCAAGGGATCAAGCCAGAACATATCTCCTCACCTACATGGGAAAACAGAATAGACATTCATTGACACAACATCAAGTGATACCTTCGTCTTGCCAATTACAACGATAAACTATTTCATGACTTAAGTTAGTCTAAATACCTATGCTTGTAGTTATGCCAGATAACCATCAATAGACATTATCCAACCTCAGGAACTAAGTGTTAGACATCGATGCATTTAAGCGAACATTTCCTATTCTACCATTTTATCCATGTTAGTGTTTTCACTTTTAAATAAAGTTGATGCGTTTACATAAATCACATACCTTGTGGAAAAAAAATGATTTCTGAAATTCTTATTTTGAACAAGTACGATCCTTTTTGGTCAATCTTTAGCAACACTATTGTACAATGAGAAATATACATAGACATCAAACTTTGGTAAGCAGTCTTAATCACAACATGTTTGAAAACAGTTCCTATTTCATAACTACTGGATTTTGAATCATCAAGAAAAATATTACCCAGTAAATCATTTGCTCCATTTTCTAAATTCGTTTATTCAGAAAAAGATTTCAACCAAAACTCATAATCACGAGACGAATTTCCAGAACCACTTTCCCTACAACATTGCTTATGCATTTAGGATTTGTGACTTGACAATAAAGAATATTTGGAATATGTGATGAAGGAATTAGGAAGGACATCACAAATTAATCACGAACTTCAGTAGTGGAGACCAAACCCAATAGACAAAGAAGGACATATGTCTTATCATCCGTTGGAACAAAACACAAGGAATCAAATTGTTACCTATATTCTATCCCTTCAGATAACGCCAAGTTCGAAGGACCGAACGTTATGGAATTAGTCACAAAGGTTTATTGTACCCATTTCAGTTATTCCTGTTAAGGAAACTGATTCACCTTGGACTTCAGGTAATCATTTTAGGATTTCCTTCAGAAACCCATTTAGATGTGAACATCACCTATCATCCTCAGAACGATGGTCAAAGCGAGAGACCAATTCAAACATAGGAAGGTATGCTCAGAGCATGAGTGATTGACCCTAGAAATGGTTGGAACAATCATTTAACATAAATCAAATTCATCTACAACAATAGTTATCACACCAACAACGGGAAACTGGCAGAAGTTAGGTTGGTACATAACACACATCATTTGGATTGGATATCCTGAACAACAAACCATCCAGATTCAAGTGGGAGAACAAACTAAGTTAAAAGCATTGCCTTGGATTGGCATGATACAAATTGGATAACAAGAAAGGTTGAACCTTTAGCATATTGGACTATTTAAGATTCATTTTAGAATCGACCAACTAGCATACAAACTTGAGTTCTGGCAGAATTCAGCAGTATATATTACCAGTACCACATTTAAAACATTAAGAAGCGCAGACCATCTATTGATGGGCCAAACTCGGAAAAAGCTCAACTCATTAGTTCAGTAGGCATTCATGAGATAACCAGAAATTTTCTACAAGTCAAGAATCAGTTACAAGTTCAATAAGTCGTAAACCATTAAAACTTCAAGTTCTGCAGAGTTATGCAGAAAGTTCTGCCTAGGAAAGGCATGTTATCGTTCAGAAAATTTGGAAAGTTACACCAATATACACTGGACCATTTATATTTCAGACAGGGTAGGCCTAGTGGCCGTTAGATTTGAACATTGCCAGAGAACAACAGGATTACACGAACATATTTCACATTTTCAGATCCCCAGAAATGACTTTCAGATGAGTCACTCATGATTCCATTGGAAGGGATCCAACCCAAATGACAATCTCAGACCTTGTAAGAGAACCAACAGAAATCATGGACCGTGTGGTCAAACAGTTGAATCAGAGTTGAATTCCTATCGTTAGAGTTCGCTGGAATTCTCGAATATCATCACCTTTTCACCAATACGTTTTCAGAGACCAACATAAACAGAACTTCGGGACGAAGTTCCTTTTAGAGGGGAAGAATGTCACAACTCACCATTTTAGGTCATTTCCCGAACTTTGGAAAAACACTATTCATCAAACACTATTCATCAAAACACTATTCATCAGTTTACTATTCATCATTTTTGGTGTCAGTTTGACATTCCGAGAAGCATTCAGAAATTTTACTATTCACTGAACACTATTCATTGCGGGAAAAGATTTCATCATTCACGTGCATTACACATTTCATCATAAATTTAGTTTACGGGTATTCAAATTCGCGTAACCGTATGGGTTTAGGTGCGAATTCATTTCATTATCAGTAATGACATTTCATACGGACTGGAGATAGTCTGCATATCATCAGTAGGTCATTTACATGTTATACCACTCTTAGGATTTTCAAATTTATATATTTGATACATTTAACATTTTCCTTTTAATTATTTATAAATAAACGTTAACACCCGGTTTATACACGACGAATATATCTAAATATTCCCACAATGGTCCCGACATATTTTTATATCCATTTTAACATCATAAAAGTTATTACATTCATTTACCCAGTATTTTGGAAATTTATTTTATTTATAACGTAAGCTTATGAATATTACGACGGTTTTCGTGAAAACTAAACAATAATCACCCGATCACTCAGTAATTGTACCCAACATATTTTCAACATATTTTTAACATTTTTATGACTTTATTAAGTCCCGGTTAACTTCGTTAATATTTATTTCTAGCAAACCCGGTACCCGGTTATAACTGATACTTACAGTAAACTACAACTAATAATACACTACATTTTCTAAGTGATCAAAACCGACTTTGCATCATTTTTTCACATTGAAAACCGGCCATAAGACCATCTCAAGACCACATGACTTATTTTCTTAATCTCTAGCTTCATGTGCCATTATGTATACATATTATACTATATACTTATACTAGATAATTACATAAACCACCTAAACATAACACTTATACTTTTTGAGAATCAAAAGCTCATTTCTCATCTTCCCCATCATAAAACCCACGACCAAAACCAAACACCATGATCAAACCATTATTTTTCAAAGATCAAAGCTACAAAGTTGTTCATTTCATCATTCTAATCAAGAATCATAACACAAAAACACAAGTAATCCAAGGTTTCTCATCATCTCATCACCTATTATTTCAAAGTGAGTATTCAAAATTATTTTCATGTTTTCATCTAATTAACATATGTATCTTATGGTATTCATGCTTAATTTCATGCACAAACTAGTTATACCACTTTATTTTTGTATACTTTTTGAACATACAAACCCTAGATTGTGATTTAGGTGTTTCTTTGTTAAATTAACTTGATTACTAGTCATTAGGAACCCATGGTATCCTAAGAAGGTGTATGGTAGGATTAGTATAGATTTGTGGTGTTTGCAAGAGATTTGGTTGAAGTAAAAACTAGTTTTGAACCTTGGAAATGGATTTCTAACAAGTTTATAAACATGCTGTCCCATTTTGGTAAAATCTGGAAAATCAGTAAACACAAATGAAACTTTGGCAAAATTTTTAGAAAATACTTTCAAAAACGAATCCGTAGGCGAAAGAATGGATTAAAAAGAGTTTATAACGAAGAAGTTATGATTTTTGCAAGTTTATTGACGAAAACTATTTTCCGGAAAAATACATGATGTTGGACGTTTTTCGTCGGACAAAAAGAGACTTTAGACGTAACCCGGAGGGGTCAAGCTTTCCAAAATATATTACTACATACTAAGACGTAACCGTGGATATAAAGAACAAGTAAAATGGACTTATAACGACAAAGATATTCACGTTTCAATATCGGCAAAAATCCTCTATAATTGGCAGCTTTTAGAAATAATAATAACACTACGTACTAAATTCTAGATTTTCTGGAAATATTAACCAAGTACCTAAATTCATAACTAATGACGTATTAGTGAACACAAGTATATTTTCATCACCACAAGGCTTTATTTCAAGGATTTCAAACCGAGGATTTCAACACAAACATTGGTACATACGATATATATATATATATATATATATATATATATATAAGTATATATATTGCAACTAATTTATTTTTCTAATAGCCATATTTTTCCTAAGTCTTGGAATATATACTTTTGATAACAACAAGTGTTTTTCAAAGAGTAGAGTGGTATAGGAAACATGTGCATGGACATTCATAACATCATTTCATGATCTAAAGTAGATCGTTCATCATTCATATTAGGTTGCGGCTAGTGTGCGCGCCTTGTTTTTCAGCTCATTACATGTTCATGGTACCATCATATTGGGTTGCGGCAGCTAATTGTTCATTGGTGTTCATTTCATTTCATCACAGTTTCATCAGTTAAGGTGAGTTTTCATAGCCCCGTTTTCAATTCAACATTTTTGATTGTTTTCAAATCCCACGGGGGGAATACATTGCATCAATCATTTTAGTACGAGCCCAAGTATTCAAACATATGTACATTGCTTAAGTTACCTTGCCATGTGATAAGTCCCCTGTATCATCATGAACCGTTAATTTACCGGTAAACGAGAGTGAGTGGATAGATCTATCGAGGGTGACGCCTCCATCCGTGGTAGTATTTACCAACCGTAAGCGGATGCATTTCATGTCTTTTACATTTGAGTGTTTTGGCAGAACATTCAGGAGGGGCATAGTTTCATCAGTCATAGCTTCGGTGTCATGAGCTTAAGGTCTATTGTACAATTTTCATGAGATTTTTATCTTGCACTTTTACTTGTGGTGGCCGTACATCATTACATTTTACAAACCTATGAAATTCACCAACATTCGTGTTGACGTTTTAGCAATGTATTTCAGGATATTAAGGTAGCTCATGTGACATGCATTTGGACCTTCATGGAGTCGCGGAGTCGACGCGTCTCACCATTATTTCATGCACTTATGTAAACATTTGATCTAGTAGGACTTGTTTTCATAAACTTGCAACACATTTTGGGGACCTCATTTTGTAAACTCTGGATTATTTCAATGATCAAATGCAGTATTTTCCAAACGACACTTTAGGTCGTTCAATGTAACTGTAACTGTGGTGCTATGACAGACACCCTCAGGTATTCCATTCCGCTGCAAGTCAGGTAAATTGGGGGTGTGACAAAACTTCTCTTTTTTAATGTGAAAAACTAGAAAACTATATATAGGAAAACAGGGGTGACGGCGTCAAGAGCAATGGTGTGACGCCGTCATCTCGCCGCCAAATACTTCCTCGGACGGCCTTGATCTACTTATGACGGCCTATGTGACGCCGTCATCAACCACGGTATTTTATTCTTGGGACTCTGACGCCGTCAAGAGCAACTCTTGACGCCTTCATGCACTGTTCCCAGCATAGAAATTTGAGACTTTGCCGTTTTCTTCACTTTTATTCTCCAAAAACGTCCAAAATGGCTTCTTTTCCAGAATTCACTCTCCAAGTACCTAAAATCACAAAAGGAACGATTTAGGGCAATATTTGATCAAATAAAGTCGGATTCGGGCTTAAATGACCCCCTAAAAACGGATCATTTTTCGCCTCATCACCTCCTTGTAATGGTAGCGTGGAATCCTCTAATCACATTTTTTTAATGTGACATCGTATGGAGGTTTAGAAACTTGTTTGTAATTGGTGTGATATCCCTTTTCCTCCTGTCACTTCTTTTGAGCATTGAAAGGCTTGTTCTGGCTTGTGGCACGCTTCTAATGAGAAGAAGCATCGTTTCTATGTTAGGCCTCGTTTGTTTTTCATAAAAAAAACTCTTAATGCGTCTTTTCACTTCTTTCCTCTGCGGGCGCGCAGAGGAACATGTTTGTTTTTTTTCAGACAAAAAAGCTTCTTTCCTCTTCCAAAATGCAGACATCTCCTTCCTCTTATTACCCCTTCTTTCACTTCTTACCTCTTTATTCACAAACCATACATCTCTTTCTCAATATTCATTTTTTTACGTTTTCGTTTGTTTTTTTTACGTTCTCATCCTTTTTTAACGTTTTCGTCCATTTTTTTACGTTTTCGTCCATTTTTTACGTTTTTGCCCGTTTTTTACGTTTTTGACCATTTTTTACATTTTCGTCTATTTTTTTAGGTTTTCCCCCTTTTTTACCTTTTCGTCTTTTTCGTTTTCGTCTGATTTTTTACGTTTTTATCCATTTTTTATGCTTTCGCCCTTTTTTTTACGTTTTGCCCGTTTTTTATGTTTTCGTCTGTTTTTTTTACATTTTCATATGTTTTTTTACGTTTTCGTCCGTTTTTTACGTCTTCTTCTTTTTTTTAAAATGTTTTCTTCTGTTTTTTTGCTGTTTTTTTAAGGTTTTCGTTCGTTTTTTTACGTTTTCTTATGTTTTTTCACGTTTTCGCCCGTTTTTTACGTTTTTGCCTATTTTTTATGTTTTCGTCAGTTTTTTTATGTTTTCGACATTCTTTTACGTTTTCATATGTTTTTGTTTTTTTTTTTACGTTTTCAACCATTTTATTTTTACTTTTTGTTTGTTTTTTTACGTTTTCATCTGTTTTTTAACATAAAAAAAAAAAAAAAAAAAAAAAAAAAAAAAAAAAAAAAATCGGCCGAAACATAAAAAAATGGACAAAAATGTAAAAAAACCGACGAAAACGTAAAAAACGGTGGAAAACGAACCAAAATGGTAACAAGCAGAAGAAAACTTTAAAAAACTTGTGAAAAAGAAAAAGGAAAAGATAAAAAGTACTTCAATAGCACAAAAAATAGTTTTGAAAAAAAAAAAAGAAAGAAGTACTTAAATAGCACAAAAAACAAACGGTCTTCTTCTTGCAGATGAAGAGCTTATATGTACCTCTTCTTCTGCAGACATGGTTTGCAGATGAAGAGGTAAAAGCTCTGAAAAAACAAACGACACCTTATTTTTGCTTAGTCTCTTTGGTGGCTGTTGGTTCGCGATAAACTTGTGTAACACCATGAATTGAATAAACAAGAGTTTGAGAAAAAATTTAATGAATGAGAAAAATTTAATTGGAGATACATCTAAGTTTGTAAGTGCGTTTGGAATGTGTGATTACGATTTCTTATCACCTTTCTCATTTGATTTCAACTCTAATAAGATTTAGCAACTAATAATTTAACACATACTTTGTAAAAGTGAAAACTATAGCTATCGGCATATAGTATAACCTATTTAATTGGGATAATCACGAAAATAGACCGGGCAACAATGGTGAATTCGGTTCCTGCCCCCAGATCCAAAAATGTCTTTTTTAGACAGGGCAACTGATGAAGTGTCACTTTATGCATGTGACAAGTGTTGATTGGCTATCAATTTTTTGGCAACTTGTCAGTTTTTTGGGCAACAACCACCAATTTTTCGGCAACTGGGGGCACTTGTCATCATATGGGTCGAGTTGCCCTGTCTAAAAAAGATATTTTTGAATCTGGAGGCAGGAACTGAATTCACCATGGTTGCCCGGTCTATTTTGGTGATTATCGCTATTTAATTACTCTTGAAAGGCACCATCCTGGTTAATTCATTTCAGTTCAAAGCAGGTTTATGGTACTCGCATTCGTTTTTGGAAGAACATTTGGATAGTTGAGCCTCCTCTTTATATCCGGTATAATATATAGACTTTATCGTTTGGAATAAGATAAAGATTGTCTCATTATTGATCGTATTGAAAATGGGCAATGGCGTTGGAATTGGTCGAGGACCAATCTCGGAGTTCATAATCTGGCTAACTTGCGTGACATCCTTATAGAGATTAGTCTTGTTGATACAAATGACGTTGAAAATTCTTACGTGTGGACGTTGGGTTTAGATGGTAACTTCATTGTGGGGGAATCTCGTCGCCTTACTGATTTCAATTCCTTCGTTGGTTCATTCGACTACATGGTACAATCTTTCGTCTCGTGGCATTGACATCCCAACGATCTCTTGTCCTTCATGTAATGGTAATGTGGAATCCTCTAATCACATTTTCTTTGAATGTGATGGAGGCTTGGGGGCTTGTTCGTAATTTGTGTGATATCCTTTTTTCCTCCTTTCACTTCTTTTGAGCATTGGAAGCCTTAGTCTGACTTGTGGCGCGCTTCTAATGAGAAGAAGTATTGTTTCTATGTTATTTTTACTTCGTCTCTTTGGTGGCTATGGAGGTTTCGCAATAGTATTACTTTTTGTTCGCATCCGATGAGAAAAAGTGGCATTTTCGACAACATCCGATTATCTTCTTTTTCTTGGTTATATATCATAGAGGTCACATGGCTTGCAATTGGTTAGATTGGCTTAAGTCTCCTACGCTGCTCGCCAGTTAAGGCGTGCGATGATTTGTTTTGCTTTTCGCTGCTGGGAGTATCGTGCTCCTCTAGGCGTTTGGTTTATTTTACTTTTATGCATTTTCTTATTATATCTTTTCCTTGGGGCTTGTTTAAGCTTGCATCAAAAATGCTCCTGAGTGAAAACCGGTGGCTCAGCCTCTGTGGGTGGGTATTTTTCTTTTGTCTTGGTTTTTCGTAATCGGCTATACTTTTTTCATCCTTTTTGTAATTCTCAAAATTAAAGGCTCGGGAGAAATCTAGAAAGTGTTGTTTATTTTATTTCTAGTTTTGCATTGTATTTTTTTGACTTCTAACACCTTGCTAGTACTGTAACTTTTTATTTTATATAATATATTTCTGCCGTTAAAAAAAAAACTAGCTAACTCAAGTACTTACAACTATAACTATAGATCCAGTTAAACTTTACCAATAAAACAATTTAGACAATATGCACACAATAAGTTTAGTAATATTATATTGCATGTTTTGAACGGATGAAAAAAATATCGTAAAATGTATTTCTATATCTCTATCATGCTGAGAAAATTTCTTAACCTTAACTTACAAAATTTCGTATTTTATACTCGAGTTGTGTGTCAGGTTACTCAAATAGTTTATTCCAATACCGTACTTGCTAGTATTACGTACATATTTTTATGTTAAAAAAAACAAAAGTTTATCCACCGTAGAACTTTCTTTGTGCCTTTTTCGTCTATATAAAAGTGACGTGGACCGTCCACTTATTCCAGTTTCTTCTACTTGTCTTTTTTTTTTTTTTTTTTTTTTTTCTTTGAAGGTGTTTCTTCTACTTGTCTATGCATATCATCATTTATCTTTCAGAAATTCGTCATGTTCACATAATGTCTACGTGTACCATGTGTACATAGAATAATAAAAATAATTGAACATCGCACATATTATTTTGTTAGTTCAAGTTTGGTTCATATTGAAGGTGGTATATTTGTTGTATACGTATGTTTTATATACTGTTGGTTGATCTATATTTTCTTTTAGTGTTTCTTAAATGTAGAGGACTTGCATCTACCGTTCTACCCGATATTGTTTATAGAGTGAATTACATGGATGGTCTTTGTGGTTATATCATTATTACACATTTGGTTCATAAGTCTTAAATCACACCAATAGTCATTGTGGTTCTCAAATCCACAAACTTATCATCCCCATAAACATTTTCTAAATGACAATACTGTCTTTCATTTCTTTTTATCCAAACATCATACGCTTTCATTTCTTTTTATCCAAACATCTTCTTATGTTACACATTCATTTATCTATCTACATTTCTTATAAAGCCAAACATCCCTTTCTTCACATCCACCTAAACTTAAACCGACTTTCTAAACGTAAAAACTAAAAGTACAAAATATCTTTAAGATACACAAACCCAAAATCACATATATAGAAATAAAGTTGCTTCAATAAATCAAAATAAGTTGTAAAACTCAAAATCACTATTACCAATCTTCAAGACATGATTAAAATTCATATCATCTTTTGTTTTACTTTATATATTTTTTTTTATATTTTTTAGCGTCTATGTATATATGAAAGGAACCAATGCTACCAACTTTAATAAAAAAAAACACTAACTGATTTGTATGGTTTGAATAATACCCGTGATTATCAACAACAACGTCGAATATGACTAATATTTTATTATTTAAATTTGGGTTTATTTTTGTTAAACTCTTTTTGGTTGACCATGAAATTGAAGAATGGAGGTGTTTGAATGTAAGAAGAAGGTTCTTGTGAGAAGTATTTGAGTATTCTTTTATTAAAAAATGTATTTGAGTAAATTTTGTAGAATATTATTGTCATTTAGAAAATGTTAATGGTGTTAGGATCATAGGTGTGCAAATTTGAGAACCACAAGCATTATAAGCGTAATTTTTGAAACACATAAACTAAATGTGAAATTATGGTATAATCACAAGGACTATCCATGTATGTGAAATTATGGTAGAATCACAAAGACTATCCATGTAATTAATTACTATAGTTTATATATACTTGTGTGAAACTTGTGTTGTATTACAATATTTTTTGTAAAAATCATATGCGATATTCGAAGTATCAAATGTTGATTCTAATGTTAAAAAAAATAATAATAATAAAAAATAAAAAAAATTGTTAATTCTAGAAACTCTAACGTAACAAAGAAAGAAATAGGATCTAGAAATAATGAATGTCACGTATAACATATCTATTTGTTAATCAAGTTTACTTTTATCCATGGTTTTGTCTGACTATTTTGGATCAACTTATCTATATGACACAAAATGATAAAATACATGACATCGGATCAAACATAATCTTTAAAATACATGACATCGGATCAAACATAAGCTTTTCTTGACATAAAGAGTTCTCAACACTTCCGATATTCTTAAAAGATATATACTCCGTAAATAATTCATTATTTATATAATTTAATAGTTACTCCGTATGTGATAATTGGAATTTTCTTCCACTCTATCTACTTTTAAATTTTTGATATTAAAATATTAGTTTAAATCTACCAAACTTTGGTTTTTCAAATGTTTTATGTAGGTATTTATTGATAGTATAATAATTATTGTTGGCCTTTAGTTTTTGTAGCATAATCACCGGACTTACTATTAAAGGGAGAATCTGTCTCCAAGCTCCAAGTCTTATTTACATAGTCGAATTGAATATATGACAAAAGTTCTTTGTAGATCCAAATTTTATCATAGAACCCATCAAACAATCTTATCCAATCATTGTTTTTTAACAAAATAAAATACTAAACTTTCACCTTTTTTAAAACTTAAATATTTCGCAAACCGTAAATCGTCAAGCTACATGCATTGTTATATACTTTCAACGAAATTTTTTTTCGATGAATTTTTTTTTCGCCCAGAAAAATCATATATGATTCGATTTTAACAAATCATATATGATTTTTACGAATCATATATGATTCGTAAGAATCACGAATCATATATGATTCGTAAGAATCGAATCATATATGATTTTTTCTGGGCGGAAATTAAAAAAAAAAAAAAAAAAAAAAATCGTCAAAAGTATATAACAATGCATATCTATAGAAAGATGATTTAATTCTCGTCGCGATTGTATTTTTTTTGTAGCTTGAAGATTTACAGTTTACAAGATATGTTGTTTTGAAAAAAAATATGAAAAATATAAATGGGTGGCTATGATTGTTTGATAGGTTTTATGTTATGTATGAGTTCTTCATTTATCTCAACTCTTGAATATATTATGCCGTGTATCCAATTTGCACATATTATTAAAAATAAGTAAATAAATAAATAAATTGCAGACATATATTTATATTGAGATAGTTTTTAAATCTATTTTGAAACTCAACATTCTAAGTTCACCTCTATTTTTTCTAAACCAATAATCATCTAAGTACGTATTTTAAAAGTACCTATTTTAAACCAAGAATTGATTGACTTCATCTTTAAACGTCCTTCTCTAGATTTGCCTTTTACCTACCGTTGTAACGCAAAACATCAAAAATATAGCAGACTAGTCTCTCTCAACACATTATTTATAATGAAAGAAACCAAGAGTTGATATATGCAACAAGCAATTAAAATAAATGTTCAAAGTTTAATGACGAAGGGGGTGGTGAACTGTTGATATCTTCCAAGTAGAGACTAGAAAATGATGTCACGTCGCGTTAACATTTTTGTCAATCTCACCAAACTTGATTTAAATGTTAGCATTTGATAAAAAAAAAAAAAAAAAATTTGGCTACAGAAACAAAGTAAAATTTGTTTTTTCGAAAGTAAAATTAAAGAAAAAGCAAAGAAGAGAACTTTGTTTAATAAAAGAGATTATATTGAGTACAGTTCTATGTTGTGTTTCTTTTTGAACTTTACAAAATACTCCGTATTGGCTATGTTTGGGAAGGGGCTTTTACGGGGGGCTTATGGGGCTTGGGCTTTTAAAATAAGCCGGCTAATTAAATAAGTCTCGTTTGTTATGGGCTTATGGAAGGGCTTATAAAATAAGCCGGCTAAAAACTTTAGCCCCATAAAAGAGGCTAAAAACTTAAGCCCGGGGCTTTTGAAGAATAAATTACTTATTTACCAAAAAAAATATCTAACATATACAAAAACTCATTTAATTATGTCTTTTTTAGTAATTTTACAATAATAAGCCCCGGCCCCATCCCATTTGCCAAACAAGTTTATAAAAATACAAACTTTAATTTCGACTTATAATATAAGCCCTAGCCCCAGCCCCAGCTCTAGCCCCAGCCCAGCCCCAGCTCCAGTCCATTTCGCCAAACATACCCAAAATGTTCTTTACATTGTTGCAAAAGTTTGTTCTGCCATATAACATGTTCAAATGTAAAATGAAAAACATGTTGAAATTTGTTTATTTAATTTTTTGAAAGGCGAAATATTATATAAATTAAAGATCTAGCAAGAAGCGCATCTTCAGGTTACAAAAGTTTTGAAACATCCACTAAAGGATACCCAATCGAGCCAATTAAGAAGGCCGAATATTCCTAGACCTATGTGTGATCCAAGAACGCGAAGAAAGAACGACGTCTTCACCTTTTTTATTTCTAGGTCACACGAGTCTGCCAAGTTATTAAATCACATTTTATCGACAGTAACATTTCTTGATAGGTTTGCTTTGGATGACTTCATGTGGAATATTTTCACACATAGGAAACGTGTAAATGCAAATGAAGGTCGGAGAAGAAAGTGTTAACGAATAACGACAATTTAAAGGTTTTTTTAGAGAAGACGAACGTGATTGTGTAGACACAGTGTATTGTAGCTGAAGTTGAACGATGCAAACCAAACTATCGCTTTCAACATATAATTAGTTCACAAGCCACTTATTTTATTTTATTTTTCCATTAAAAAATGGATGAATTAGTTGCCTAAATACGCAACTGCAATATGAATACACACTAGTGATTGGCCTACCAAGTATTTGTACTCAATTTAAATTATACTTTTGTTGAAATCTTCTTTTCCCAAAAATAAAAAAAGTAAACTATAATTATGTTTGGTCATCAAACCATTTTTTTATAACTCAAGCAACCACAAAAATAATGAAGTATAATATATAGATCCAGAAAACCGTATCGAGGTATACTTGTTTATTGTAAATAAAAGGATTAGACTTGCTGGATTTGATAATATTAAAGGAAAAAGAAGAGGATTGAATCACAACACCAATATGTACATAACTACATGTGTAAGCATTTGAGCGTAAACAAGATTTTTCTTACTCATGCGTAATGAGGGGCATGGGCGGTTTTGGGCTGGCGCACCATCAGCAACTGAGCCGGACCCAACCCACTAAAGGGCACTAAAATTTTTTATACCTATTATATGTAGGGGTGTTCACTGGTTCGGTTCTCGGTTAATCGGTTTATAACCGAAAACCGAACCGAACCGAACCAAAGTTCGGTTCAGTTATGGGTCAAAACCGAAAACCGAATTTTATACTTGAATTTCACTATTTATATATATATTTTTAATTTAATTATATATATTTTTGGCAAAAAAAAAAATTCAAGCATAAAAAGTGTTTTTTATATTAATATAAAATTTTAACGGATATTTTATATATATATATATATATATATATATATATATATATATATATATATATATATATATATATATATATCCGGTTTTCGGTTCAGATAGGCAAACTCATATCCAAACCGAAAACCGAATATTTAATTCGGGTCGGTTTTTTTTTTGGTTCGGTTCGGTTCGATTTCCGGTTTACTCGGTTTATTACCCGAACCATGAACACCCCTAATTATATGTACTAGGCCTAACCCACTAAGGATATTATAATATAGGGGCATTTTTTTTTTTCGTGCCGGGCCTAATTTTTTTTTGACGTTCTCAGCACCGCCCCTGATGACGGGATTAAGATAATATCTGAATTAACTGATCATTATGTTAGTTTATATGTTAGCTTAAATTTATAAAAACTTATAAAATTTATCAACTCGATTTTATGGCTTGTTTAAGTTTCTAGACTTGAATTGTCAAAGTCATAATAAGCCAAGAACATGAAGTATAAGTTTTTTCATATTCGTCGATGTCTCAACAAACTAAGCTAATTCAAACAACCTCTAAATCAATATTTTGTAGTTAGATAAATGTAAAATTTTGAAATAAATCTTTATCTATACTACTTAGTTCAAAAGGGTTTTGCCTCACTTGGTACTCACCTTCGAAAAACCCATGGGTTCACTGGAAAGATTTTGTGGATAAAAGGTCAAGGGTTCGGGTCTCGGCTCCTGCCTACTCCAGTTGGTGCCCCACAGGACAAGGAGAGTTGCCGGAGCTATTCTTATTGGGGTGAGTAATGGCTGATGTCAAAAGGCACCCGGGGTCATAGTGTTCCCACCAATTCACAGCTTTTGTGGATATCTATACTGCTTACAAATCATTTATGCTTAATATTGAAAACTTAAAAAAGCTTAAAAATGAGTAAAGTGCTTTCTCTAAAATACCCACTATTATACCCTTAATGTTTGTTAACTTTAATTTTAAATGTCAACTTAGACAAACAATGTAAACTAAAAAAAAAAAAAAAAAAAAAAAAAAAAAAAAAAAAGAAAACAAAAAATCCTGCAAGGTTTATAAATTAGTGCAAATTTCAAATGTTATCCCTAATGTTTGTGAAAATTGTAAATAACACACCGAGAGAAAAAATTGTGAATTCGCCACCGAGAGCTAAAGTTGCGTGCAAAATAGCCACTGAGAGCTAACGAGCGTTAGTACTCTCGTTAACTGGACTACGTCGATTATGTCCCGAGGGTAATAACGTCATTTCACGTTTTCCTCCATTTAATAAGCCACACCCGGCGATTTGTCTTCCCAATGACGACTTTTTTCCAAGGACTAAAACTGAAACGTCTTAATGTTTGATCTTATACTACATAATCAAAGCAAACCAATTCATTTAACCTTATCCTAAACACACAATCTCTCATTCCAACCCTAATTTCCCACAAAACACACAGTCTCTAATGGCACAAAATAATAAGGGGAAGACATTGTACTTTCGGTATTATGAAACATAGTGCGCAAAAGTTTTATCTAACATGTGGAAAACTAGAAGGGGGTTGAATATTTTACCGATTAAAATCTTTTTAACTTGTTAAGTTAGCTTTGAAACTTTCCGTTTGATCAAAGATATGTACACAAACACAATATATAACATGCAAGTAAATGAAAGAAACGATCAAACCACAACACGAGTATTTATCGTGGTTCGGCTACAAGGACTCTTTTTCCTTGCCCTACGTCCACGCCCCGAGTATCCAACTCGAGAGTTTCTTTCACTAGTCAACAAGCTCCTTTCACTGGCGGAGAAAACCTTACACGTCGCTTATACTTTTACCGACACAAAGCTAGATGTCGAGTTCTTTACCAAGGGTACAACCACTCCCGTTAGTTCTTTACAAGGGTACAACTACTCCCTATACACTTTGTATTTTGAGGACTAAAATACTAACCGACCACTACTGAAAATACACAATCAAATGAAGTGTAAACTACACAAGTCTACACAATGCTAAGCTAACAAGTCTTGCAACGTTGTGTTGAATACTTGTTACTTTTAGTAAGCTTGTGAATCTCTTTGCTACAAAAAGAAACTTCACATATGAAATGTTAAGAGGTTAGATGAAAGAATGAATGTGTGTGTAAAAATATAATGTCAAGTGATGAGCCAAAATTCAACTTGTGCCTCAATATTTATAGCCAAAACCTTCTGCAGGTCTGGCGGATCAGGCGGACCCCTGAGAAGGGTTCCGCCCGTGTACCTCCAGGGTACCGCCGGGCTTGCAGTTGGTTTTGCAATAAATCTTGCAAACCAAACAAAGTCACATCTCATTACTCTTGCAAACCAAACAATGTCACATCACATAATATCAAGTCAAACACTAAACTTGCAAGCAACATCTAAGTAAGTCAAACACATTTCTTTCCATAAATGTATAATGACAAAACTTGCCATAAATGTGATGTGACAATTATATTTTTAGAAAATAAGAAGTGTTGTGTTTTATGAAATGTAAAATATAGCAAAAGTCTAGTTTATGCAAGTCTTTAAAACTAAGATTATGTTTTACTTAGAAACAAAAGTTTACATTTGTCATTAACAAAACTTAGAAATGATCGTAAAATATAAATAACGTTTTTAGGCGATATTTGTATTAACAATCTCCCCCTTTTTGTTGATGACAAAACATACACTTTGTTTTTAAGTAACTCACAAAATCTTGGTTTTTAAGACTTAAAAAAAAATTATATTAAACTTGTTTTACTTAATTTATGAAAATCATATTAAGTTTTGAAAGTTCAATATATTTCTTCCCCTTTTTGTCGAAACAAAAAGTAGAGTAGCGAAGCGGAAAAATGCACTTGCTCCCCCTTGCTTGTTACTCCCTCTAAAAGGAGTGCCAAGATGGGAAACATGGATTTTGGATCCCACAAAAAAAAATAGTTAGTTGGTGATATATATAAGCTTGTAGTTACCACACACATTACAACCACAATAACAACATAAACATGATCAACCAACAATGCACGAAAGTAAGTAGAAAGAAATAGTATTCCAAGTAAAATTTTGACTTATAAAAGTCAAAAGACAAGAAATGGGTAAAATTCTTCTACTTCTAAAAACTTAAAAAATAACCAAGAAAGAAAAATAAAAGCCTAGTTTCCTAAATTGGGGCAAACGGCCTCCAAATGGTTCTCTAGGGTTTGTTTGGGTGAGAAAGGGCATCCAAACGTTCGATGACGTGTTGGAATGCAAACCGGGTTTCATCTTGGAGTTGGTGAAGCAACGTTTTGATGCTTGCACCCATTTGCTCACAATTTGAGCAAACATGGGGATGAGTGGGTGGAAATGGGTTGACATTGGTTTCTTGGTTTGAGGGTTGATTGGTTTGTGGTTCTTGGGTGGATGATGGGTTTGGTATTGAGTCAAGCAATGTGGTTTAAAATTCCATTGCTTGATGGAGATGGTTTTCAACCATGTTTTGGATATCCTCATATGAAGGAAATAAAGACTCAAAGGTTTGAGGTTGAGGGTGTGGTGGATTTGGGTGATCATGGTTTTCAAAGTTTGGTTCTCCATATAGAGGACCATGGATGTCATGGTAGATGGGGTGAAACAATAATGGTTTAGGTTGATGGTACACTTGTTGTGGTGGTTGGGTGTGGTTAGAGTCCTCATTTTGGTCAAGAATTGACTTTGGTGAAAAAGGTGGTGGTTGTGAAGGTCTTGGTGGGAGATCATTAAGATCCTGGACAAATGGGTGTGGTGATGTGGGAGGAGACCCAAATTGTTCCATTGGGTCAATTTTAGGTAATGGTGATGGTGATGAAGTTTTGGATGGTTGAGTTGGAGTACTTGGTGGAGTTGGGTCAATAGGTGATTTAGTTGGTGGTGGAGTGAGCTCATTTGGTTCATTGGGTGAGGGTGATGGAGATGCAAGGTTCAAAAAATGTTCATTTTTTATGGGTGATGTGAATTCATCCGAGGATGAGGAGCTTAGGTTGATGGGTTGATTAGACCATAGTGGTTTAACACTAATCCGGGCGGTTTTCCGGATGGTCTTGATGGTTGAGAGGTGATTGTTGACTTAGTCATGGTGAAAAATGGTTTATAAGTTTCAGAAATTGTGTTGAAGAAGGTGTGATTTGATGGTGTTTAGGATGGCTTAATTTATAGTGTTGATGGATTATGGAAAGGAGTGTTTGGATTTGATGTTAGTCCATACAAAAATGGAGGTTTCTAATGATTTGGAAAACTA
Source organism: Artemisia argyi (assembly GCA_030686995.1). Taxonomy (NCBI): domain Eukaryota; kingdom Viridiplantae; phylum Streptophyta; class Magnoliopsida; order Asterales; family Asteraceae; genus Artemisia; species Artemisia argyi. Next base: position 36,136,488 of record CM060700.1, on the reverse strand, counting down.
ATTGTGGGTTGTCAAATCATGGAAGTCAATCCAATGAAAACGGTGAAGTGAGAAGACAAGTTTTGCACTAAATGCTTAGTGGTTTTGATGGATTTGTGGTAGTGTAAATCTCAGGGATTTCAAGGATCCCTTAAAAGGGTTCCTTCCTTTATGTTTGAGGGGTCCTTGAGGTTGTTATGGCAAAATTTGAATTTTGGCGGGAATTGGTTTTGGTTAAGTTTATGGAAGAAGGAGTATCCTATTATGCTAAACACATTGCAAGTAATGGGTTTCTACCTAAAAGGATTTGATTTTGGTGTTTGGATGTTGAATTGGTGAAAATGAAAACAAAAATTCTGCAGATTGCTGGCGGCACCCTCAGAATACACAGGCGGAACCCATTTGAGGGTGCCGCCTGGTCCGTTGGGCCAATTCTGGAATTCCCATAATTTACACTGGCGGAACCCAATATTGGGTACCGCCAGATCCGCCAGACCCAAAAAATTGGCAGTCCGCGTTTTTGACCAGCGAGACGATTTTCAAAATTTTCGAAAACTCCTAAAAGCAAAAAGATAAGGCATTTCTGGTTGGGCAATGCAAAAAATAGATACGTAAACATGCATTTCATAGGACTTTGACATTGAGGTCGAGAATTTCACTATACTTAGTGAAAATATCATAAACTTGAAAATTTGACAACTTGCCAAGAGTTGTCTACCTGCATCAAAGTTAGATACTACATGTTCCAAATTGTATCAAACATTGTACTAACACACAAATTCATCACAAATATTGTTTAAACGACCAAATTTGTTCAAATAGCACCTAGTGCCAAACACTCCTACACACCCGCACTCATTGACGGTCGATCTTGTTCTTGAGCTTTCCAAGGAACCTTCCAAGATTCTTAAACATCCCATTTGTTTGCTTGAACTCCTCCGACTCATTAGGAATATCCGGAAGTTGAGAAAGGTATTCGAGAGGAGGGAGCCTAGAGTTTGGCAAATTGTCATATTCACTCATTGAGGAAGACGAAGATGAGGTAGGAGGATGTGGACGTTTTCCTTGGGCTTTGTACACTCTCTTATCACTTAGTGGGACAAAGGTGTGTGGGATGAGAGAGTAGTTAAGGCGAAGACCGTTTGGAGTTGGTGGAATGGGTGAGATGAACCTAATGAGACGGGTCAAGAGCATTCCATACGGCATAGCCGTTGTGCCATGCACGGGAATGTCGGCCATTCTCTTGGCCATGTAGTAGGCAAGGTTGAAGGGTTGCCTAACGGACAAGGAGTAGAGCATGTAGCAAAGGCAAAGGTTGATATGGTCACGGTTCCCTATTGTGCTAATGACATTGGCTCTAAGGACTTCCTCCCATTTCTTGAATTGGGGTTTGAGTTCGTTCATTTCCATTCCATATGGGTCCTTATCGACCTCATTCCCCGAACGGGTTCTCCTAGTGGTGGTGGTCCTAACAAAGAGGTGGTCACGGAGAACGTCTTTTGAGACAAGGGGTGTGTCATAAGGGTGGATACGGTCTTGGAGGTTGTCAAGAGTTGAGAGGGAGTGCAAGTCGGAATAGAGGCAAGTACCACGGTTTGGAACACCTAGGATTTGAGCAAACTCCTCAAGAGTGAAGGAGTATTGATGACCGCTAACCCTAAAGTTGATTGACATATGACCATAATCATCCGTGGAGAGGACGGAGGATGCATAGAACTCTAGAATGAACCTAGGACAAATAGGCTCGTCGATATTCAAAAGACACTCAAAGTTGATTGTGGCAAAATCGGCGTAAAGGTTTGTGCCTTCTAGGAAAGACGGGTCAATGGTTCTACCCTCATGGACATAGTGTTTTTCTAGGGCTTTGAAAATGTTTACTTGATTTGCGGTAAGGCCTTTGGTTTTGTGGTGTTTTGGTAGGTACTTAATGGTGTCCTTGTGGTCGTAGTGGGTTAGAGGAGGCATGATGATTCCTAGAACAACAAAATTTCACATTTTAGTTTACGTAAACCACTATTATAATGTGGAAGTTCTAGTGTGTGCCTATATGAAAACAATGTGGAGGTGCGGTTATCTTGACTCATTTTAATGCTTCAAAATCCTTTTATGCAAGTTTTGTTATAAAACAAAAGATAACCCAAACACTCCTAGTTCAATGTAGCTTCGTTTGAATGTACCCGGAAATACATATTGGTTAAGTATTCCCTTTAGCATTCAAGAGACATTATGCAAGTGATGTTTTAAACATAACGTCTTGATTTTGTATTCTCAATGTGAGACGAAAAAAAAATATTTGTCCTATTTGTGAGAAATTTTTGGAAGGATTTGACATGGGGTGTTTTAGCAAACATGTTTATACTAATTAAAGATGCAATTCCTAACTATGGGAAACATGATTAGTTTTATTAAACACCTAATCTAATGCATGAGTTTTTCAAGTTAATACATAACCCCAAGTTTTTGTTTTTGTGCAAGAAATAGAATTCCTAGACTCAGATCAGGATTGTAATTATGTTTAGAATACTTACAATGATGATTTAGTTGCAATGTAAATGAATGGAAGACCAAGAATTCGTAGGTATGGATGGATGGTAAAGTAAATAGTAGCAGTTTGGAAGTGGTGGTATGAGATAATGGGTGTTTGGTTTAATATAAACAAAGAGTTTGGTTCTGCTGGTCGGCGGATACGGCGGACCCCTGAAATGGGTTCCGCCCGTTATGTGTGAGGGTTCCGCCGACCCTGCTGAGAAAAATAGTTATGGATTTGTTTTGATTTTTGCGATTTTTGTCTAATGTCCAGAACTATAATGTGGGTTCCATGAGTCCTAAGCCTAGTCTAAGAAGGTTAAAAGGTTCACGTTTAAGGGGTTTTGTGAGAATGTCGGCTATGTTGTCTTCGGAAGAAACTTTCTCAATTGAGATATTTCCTTTTTGAACGTTGTCACGAAGGAAATGATGACGGATTTCAATATGTTTGGTACGAGCATGTTGAACCGGGTTTTTGCTAAGATCAATGGCACCTTTGTTGTCACAAAGAATTGTGATGTCGTTGAGTTTAATTCCGTAGTCGAAAAGAGCTTGCTTCATCCAAAGAGCTTGTTGACATGCCTTTCCGGCCGAAACGTACTCGGCTTCCGTTGTTGAGATAGCAAGAGCCGTTTGCTTCTTAGAGAACCATGAGGTGAGACAATGTCCAACAAAAGTACAAATACCCCTTGTACTTTTTCTATCGACATAGTCACCGGCATGATCCGAGTCGGCATACACTATGGTGTCTATTCCCGTTCCTTTGGGATACCATAAACCTAAATGTGTAGTGCCCTTAATATACCTAAAAATCCTTTTAACGGCTTCGAGATGGGTAGTTTTAGGATCTTCTTGAAAACGAGCACATAGATAAACACTAAACATAATGTCGGGTCTACTAGCCGTTAGGTAAAGTAGACTACCAATCATACCTCTATATTTAGTGCTATCTACGGATTCACTTTCCTCATCCTTGGTGAGTTTAGTTTCCGTGGACATGGGAGTTTTGATAGGTTTCGAATCTTCTAGTCCAAATTTCTTAAGCATGTCCTTAATATATTTAGATTGGTTAAAGAAGATACCATCTTCTAGTTGTTTGATTTGGAGTCCTAGGAAAAAGTTGAGTTCTCCCAGCATACTCATTTCAAACTCGTCATGCATGATTTTAGAGAAATCCACACATAATTCTTGACAAGTTGATCCGAATATAATGTCATCAACATAGATTTGGACTATGATAATATGTGAATCTTTCTTCTTAGTGAAGAGAGTATTATCAACTAAGCCCATGGTATACTTATGGTCAACTAGGAATGTTTTAAGTCGATCATACCATGCTTTTGGAGCCTGCTTAAGTCCGTAAAGAGCCTTTTTAAGTTTGTAAACATGATTTGGTTTTTTAAAATCGATGAAGCCCGGTGGTTGAGCAACATACACTTCTTCATTAATGACTCCGTTTAGAAATGCACTTTTGACATCCATTTGAAAGAGTTTAAAATTGTGTGCACATGCATATGCAAGTAAGATTCTAATTGACTCGAGCCTAGCAACCGGAGCAAAAGTTTCATCGTAGTCAATGCCTTCTTGTTGGTTATATCCTTGTGCAACTAGCCTAGCTTTGTTTCTAGACACAATTCCATTTTCATCCATTTTATTTCGAAATACCCATTTTGTTCCAATTATAGTTTGACTCTTTGGTTGAGGAACTAATGTCCATACATCATTCCTAACAAATTGGTTTAACTCTTCTTGCATTGCAATTACCCAAGACTCATCTTTAATTGCTTCATTAATATTTTTAGGTTCAATGGTTGACACGAAACAAAAATAGTTGCTTTCATTTTGAACTTTTGACCTTAGTGTTCTTTCGTTAATGTTGCCAATGACACTATCTAATGGATGACTTTTAGATTCTTTGACATTGACAAGTTCTTTGTTAAATAGTTCATCTTATTTGTCATCACTTAAAATTTCTTGATTTTCTATTGCTTGGCTTTCAACTAAGTCATCATCTACCAAAGGTGATGTCTTAGAGGGAGGTGGACTCTCGTCAAATGTTACGTTCAACGATTCCTCGACTCTTAAGGTTTCTTTGTTCAAAACAATGTATGCTTTACTATTTTGTGAATATCCAAGAAATACACCTTCATAAGACTTTGGGTTAAATTTGATGAGATAATCCTTGGTGTTAAGAATGAAACATTTACTCCCAAACACTCTAAAGTATCCTAATGTAGGCTTTTTACCTTTATATAGTTCATAAGGGGTTTTATTCAAAAATGGTATAATTAGAACTCGATTTAAAATGTACATTGAAGTGTCGACGGCATTACACCAAAACTTTTGTGGAATGTTTTGTTCATTAAGCATTGTTCTACTCATCTCTTGCAATGTCCGGTTTTTACGTTCTACTACACCATTAGATTGAGGAGTACGTGGAGCCGAAAAGTTATGAGTTATTCCAATATTATCACAAAAGTTACCAAATTGAAATTCATTATCAAATTCACGACCGTGATCCGTTCTAATAGACACATTATTAGACCCTACTTGATTTTGAATTTTCTTACTTAGAATTTCTAATTTATCAAAAGCTTCATTTTTACTTTTCAAAAATTTTGTCCAAGTATATCTTGAGTAATCATCAACTATGACCAAAGTGTAGAAGTTGCCTCCATAACTTTGTATAGCGGATGGACCAAATAAATCCATATGCAAAAGTTCTAGACACCTAGATGTAGAAACCAAGTTTTTAGCCTTATGGCTATTATGGACTTGTTTACCGACTTTGCAAGCATCACAAAAGTGTTGGTCATATTTCAACTTAGGTAGGTTTCGAACTAAGTCTTTGGAGGAGAGGTTTTGGATTAGTCTCATGTTAGCATGTCCTAAACGTCTATGCCATAAAGTTGAAGATTCATCTAATGAGGTAAGACAAAGTTTGTCTCTAGATGTTGGATCCATCTTCATGACATATACGTTATTCTTAAGGACACCTTTGGCTATGGTTATACCATCTTTAAGTATTTTACTTCTGTTTTCACTAAAAAGAACATTATACTTATTACGACAAAGTTGACTAATACTAAGGAGATTAAAACCTAAGTTATCAACATGAGCTACATCATCAATAAAAAGGGAGTCATGAGAGTTGTACCTTTTCCGATGATTTTGCTCTTAGCATTACTACCAAACGTAACATTACCTCCGTCACATTTGTGATAAGAAGTGAAGAGGCTTTTGTTACCCGTCATGTGCCTTGAACAACCGCTATCTTTAATCCATTCATCCGGTTCTAAACAAACTTTGAGGCACACCTATTTTATGAAAAACACTCAAACATTTGGTCCCCAATTTCTCATGGGTCCATTTTGGTTAAGCATGTCATTAATTTGTTCCAAGTATGAAAATAGAGCATAAGGGTTCCATGGCATGTGGTTTGGAGTTTGGTAATGTCTAGGAGTGTTTTGGTTCCAAACATGTTGGTAGTTTGGTCGAGCGTTGAAGTTGCTCTTTGGAAAGGGGCGTTTGGGAATTGGAGTCTTAGGTCTTGGTTGAGTAGTTTTAGCTCTAAATTCATTTTTACTAAATCCTACTCCAGTTTTAAACACAGGTTTTGTTCCACTTTTGTATGTAACTTTAACAAATTTTGAACGATCCGAAGTGGATGAGGTTACTGCTGCAGCAGGCCTGGCGGAACCTTCGGGACCAACGGGCGGAACCCTAAATTGGGTTCTGCCTGATCCGCAGGCTGCTGTAGCAATTTTATTTGTTTCTTGTGCAATCTTTTCTTGTTTCATTTGACCCATTGAAGTTTCTATTTTCGTAAATCCTAGTCCTGTTTTATCAAAGGGTGACTTTTGAAGTTTCATAATTTCATCCGCACAAGAAATGCTCTTATCGAACTTCTTAAACTTTGTGGTTTGTTTTATTAGATCATTTTGAGTAATTTTGAGTTTCTCAACTTCTAGTTTAAGCTCTTCACATGATTTGCAAGGTGTGTCAATACCTTTACTCTTTTCTAATCTCTTAGCTTTTTCTTTTAACTCATAAACTTCATTTTCTAAAAACTCCTTTTTAGTTTTCAAAAATTTATTTTTGTTTATGATTTTTAAGCTCAATTCACAAAGTTTGTTATATTCTTTTTGTAAAGTGTCATCATCAATAGAGGAGTAAGATGAGTCGGATAATACCTCATTTGAGTTGTGAGCCATGAGAGCAACATCGTCATTCTTCGGCTCATCGTCATCTCCTTCATAGTCACTCCAAGCACCACCCACAAAAGTTTGTTGAGGTTTGCTCTTGGGTGGTTTTGGACATTCTCCTACAAGATGACTTGTGTCTCCACACCTATAGCACTTTCTTTCAACCTTTCCTTTCCTATCATCACGATCTTTTCGGAAAGTTTTCTTGTCATCTTTAGGTTGCCTTACAAACTTTCCTCTTCTACAAAAGAACTTCTTGAAGTCTCTAACGGCCATAGCATATTCCTCATCGTCACTATCCGAAGTAGATTCTTCATCATCACTTGATTGGACTCTAGCTTTCAAGGCAATGGACTTAACTTTTTCTTTCTTGCCTCTAACTAGTTCCGAATCTTTTTCCATTACCATTTCGTGAACTTTGAGGTTTCCAATTAGCTCATCAAGTGACATGCTTGAAAGATCTTTGGATTCTTCAATTGCTGTCACTTTTGCTCTCCACTTCGGATGGAGTGCTCTAAGAAATTTCCTGACGAAGTTCTTACTACAAAAAAATTCGTCAAGTGCTTTAAGTGAAGTAATAATAGTATTAAATCTAACAAAAGCATTATCAATAATCTCATCTTCGGAAATAACAAATTGTTCATATTGTTGAACAAGAAGATCAATTTTGTTATCTTTAACTTGTGAGTTTCCTTGATGAGTGACAATTAAAGATTGCCAAATATCTTTGGCGGTTTTACACAAAAAGACTCTTTCATATTCTTTCTTAGGCAAAGCATTGTAAAGCATCATTTTAGCTTCATTATTTTTACCTATTAATTTCTTTTGATCATCATCTTTGATGTTAGTAACTACGTTATCACCATCAATAATTATATACCACAAATCTATATCTTTAGATTTCACGTAAGTTTCAAAACGGTTTTTCCAATATATAAAACCATTTGCTTCAAAGAGTGGTGGTCTTTGCATAGATTGCCCTTCTTTGTAATTTTCAAAATCATGGATCGTTTCAAGTTTTAAAACACAATATATTTTAAAAGCTTGAGTAACGTAGCTCTTGATGCCAATTGTGGAAAACTAGAGGGGGGGTTGAATAGTTTACCGATTAAAATCTTTTTAACTTGCTAAGTTAGCTTTGAAACTTTCCGTTTGATCAAAGATATGTACACAAACACAATATATAACATGCAAGTGATGCGTGGGAATCGCAACAGGCTTTACCTCTTGAGGGATCTCGAGAAGCTTGCAACCCCCACCAGGCAGTGTACCTGATCGTTGTAGTATAGTATAGTGACAAGTACTGGGGGATTGATCGTTCAGCTTAGGAATAGTGTCGCTAGGATTAGAAAGCCTAATTACTAGTTCTAAAGGTGAGGGATGATTATTTTTGTATTTTTATATTTTATGGAAAGCAAGTAAAATCTCGGGTTTTGGAAAAGTGGGCGGAATTAGTTGCTATTCAACTAACCCAAAACTAAGATGCAATCAAAATAAAATACTGAAAATGAAAATAAACTAATTATTATTAAGGTTGTGAGCAGTAATTGGAGAAATTGTGTTTACTTAGACTTCACTACTCCCTAGATATCTTTTACATGTTAATTACTTGTTATAATTGCATGGATGACGGATTGTATTCCTTAATACCATTCATGGGGTGGCATACATAACTCCCCAATTCTATGAGCTCTTATCTCCTCCTACACCATGACCCAGCACAACTATAGGGATTATAAACAGTGGCTCATGCATTAAATACAACCAATAAAGACCTAGTACGCCTCGGTTCATGTTTCTTAAGACGTTCAAGCATGTTACCATTTGGAGATCTGCCAGTTTTTTTAAGCCTAACATATAAAATCATTCATCCAAGACAAGAATAAACAAGTAATCAACACATAATCAATATCTAGGTTTCATTAGATCTAAGCAAACACAAAAGAGATCTAGCCTAGCATAATGGAATTGAGACAAGAACAAGATATAGACAACCAACACATAGACATATTGATTGAATTAGAAGAACACTTATCTCAATTACAATGCAAGGTATCAAGGGTTTGGAACCCTTGAAAAACCTGTAAAAGTTGCACCAAATTCGTCTTTAGGGTTTCACCAAAACTTCTTTTTTTTTTAATGAAAAAACTAGAAAACTATATATAGGAAAATAAGGGTGACGGCGTCAAGAGCAATGGTGTGACGCCGTCATCTCGCCGCCAAATACTTCCTCGGACGGCCTTGATCTACTTATGACGGCCTATGTGACGCCGTCATCAACTATGGTATTTTATTCTTGGGACTTTGACGCCGTCAAGAGCAACTCTTGACGCCTTTTTGTTCCCAGCATAGAAATTTGAGACTTTGCCGTTTTCTTCACTTTTATGCTCCAAAAACGTCCGAAATGGCTTCTTTTCCAGAATTCACTCTCCAAGTACCTAAAATCACAAAAGGAACGATTTAGGGCAATATTTGATCAAATAAAGTCGGATTCGGGCTTAAATGACCCCCTAAAAACGGATCATTTTTCGCCTCATCAGCAAGTAAATGAAAGAAACGATCAAACCACAACACGAGTATTTATCGTGGTTTGGCTACAAGGACTCTTTTTCCTTGCCCTACGTCCACGCCCCGAGTATCCAACTCGAGAGTTTCTTTCACTAGTCAACAAGCTCCTTTCACCGGCGGAGAAAACCTTACACGTCGCTTATACTTTTACCGACACAAAGCTAGATGTCGAGTTCTTTACCAAGGGTACAACCACTCCCGTTAGTTCTTTACAAGGGTACAACTACTCTCTATACACTTTGTATTTTGAGGACTAAAATACTAACTGATCACTACTGAAAATACACAATCAAATGAAGTGTAAACTATTCAAGTCTACACAATGCTAAGCTAACAAGTCTTGCAACGTTGTGTTGAATACTTGTTACTTTTAGTATGCTTGTGAATCTCTTTGCTACAAAAAGAAACTTCACATATTAAATGTTAAGAGGTTAGATGAAAGAATGAATGTATATGTAAAAATATAATGTCAAGTGATGAGCCAAAATTCAACTTGTGGCTCAATATTTATAGCCAAAACCTTCTGCAGGTCTGGCGGATCAGGCGGACCTCTGAGAAGGGTTCCGCCCGTGTACCTCCAGGGTACCGCCGGGCTTGCAGTTGGTTTTGCAATAAATATTGCAAACCAAACAAAGTCACGTCTCATTACTCTTGCAAACCAAACAATGTCACATCACATAATATCAAGTCAAACACTAAACTTGCAAGCAACATCTAAGTAAGTCAAGCACATTTCTTTCCATAAATGTATAATGACAAAACTTGCCATAAATGTAATGTGACAATTCTATTTTAAAAAAATAAGAAGTGTTGTGTTTTATGAAATGTAAAATGTAGCAAAAGTCTAGTTTATGCAAGTCTTTAAAACTAAGATTATGTTTTACTTAGAAACAAAAGTTTACATTTGTCATTAACAAAACTTAGAGAAGATCGCAAAATATAAATAATGTTTTTAGGCGATATTTGTATTAACAAAACATACAACTCTTTGATGAAGTTCTTGATACATTTGGAGCTGAACCAATTGATGAATATGGTTCGTATTAGAAGATACCTAAGCACCTAAGAGAAAAGATTCTGAATTGGCTGATGGAAAAAAAGGTACTACTATGAAGAGCTATTGGGTGTTAAGGAGAGGAAGCAAGAGACAGAAGATTAGGGGTGTAATCGAGTCGAGCCGAGCTCGAGCTTAACAGGGCTTGAGCTTGGCTTGAAATTTATAAGTTAGGCTTGAGCTTGGCTTGATAGCTTGACGAGCTTTAATCATCCAGGCTTGAGCTTGGCTTGAAAAAATTCGATAAAAGCTTGAGCTTGGCTTGAAAAGCTTGAATGTATATAAAAATATTGTATCTAATAGCCAAACCCATCAATAGATATATGTATAAAGTAAAACAAACTTAAACCATAATAGCCAAACTCACTAGTGTGTTACACAAATGATAACATTATAACAGTCGACAGCCTAAGAAGTGTGAAGATACATAAAGTAGGTTAAAAAAACGTTTGGACTAATTAGGTTTAAATGACATTCTAAATACATGTTTAATTATTTACAACATAAGTTGTTATAATTATGTTTATACTCAAATTATCCCTAGTTAGTTATATAAATTTATAATGGAAATATATTTATATTAAAGCTCAAAAAAGCTTGATTCGAGCTCGAGCCGAGGTATCAAAAGCTTGAGCTTGGCTCGTTATATGTTTCGAGCTATTTTTAGGCTTGAGCTTGATAATAGCTTGACTTGATCGAGTCAAGCTCGAGCTCGAGTTGCTTGATAAAAGCTTAACTTGATTGCATCCCTACAGAAGATACCAAGTTACCAAAAGTTGATGACTTGGAAACAAGTATAACAAATCTTGAAGTTTGTTTGCACATCTCAATTAAAGGAATGAAATGAAAGGTTGTGGTTCTAGCAACATGGGATGAACTAACATGAATAATATAGTTTGTGATGGTGGTAGATGTATATTTTTAGTATTTTGGTGAAGCTTAGGTGATAGTGTTTGGTTGGTCGATTTATGAAATTTGTAATGGTTGTCAACTAGAACTAATGATCAATAAAAATGTTTGGGTTGTTATTGTTACTGATAGTGTTTACCTGTGAATTGCTAAATATGTTTGACTTACATGAAGTCAACAATCAAAAGTTTGCATTTTATGGTACTTGGTTAGTTTGACTTTTACAAGTCAATTTAGTATTAGGCCTAATTGCTAACAAAAAACTAAAAACAGTTTGAGTCAAAATAATACAATTTTGTTATGGAACAATCATAACCAAACACCCCTGTAATTGCAGTCAAATAATGCAATTGTCGACCATTGTATTGCAGTCAAACAATGCAGATTGGTTATGGCACAGTCATATCCAAACACCCCCTTTATCCAATGCAGTCAAAACTCCCATTTAGCATTTATAGTTTGACTTCTAGAAAGTCAAAGTAGAAATGCTAAATGGGAGTTTTGACTCATGCCATTTAGCATTTGCATTTTAACTTTTTAAAGTCAAACTGCAAATGCTCATGGCATGAGTGTATTCCATGAGTTATACGACAAATGCAAATACAAATACAATCAAACTTTCTAATTTGGAATTGGGAGTTTTAAATCGAAATGTTGTCAGTAATTCATATGTAAACACCCCCTTTATCCAATTTGAAAGTGGGAGTTTCCAATTTTGAAGTTTTGACTGCAAAATGCAAATGCTCATTGATACGCTTATGACATTTAGCATTTGCAGATTGACTTTAGAAAGTTTGAATGGAAATCATTTAGCAATTGTAGTTTGACTTTAGAAATTGAATGGAAATGCAGTTTGCAAATCATATCCAAACACCCCCTTTATCTAATTTGGAAATGGGAGTTTCCAATTTTGGAGTTTTGACTGCAAAATGTAAATGCTCAAGGATACGTACACTTGATAAGGATTTATTTGATACATTTTTAGGGGGTCGTTTAAGCCCTAAATCGTGTTTTTATGGTCAAATATTATCTTAAATCGTTTCTTTTGTCATTTTAGATACTAGGGACGTGAATTCTGGAAAAATGGAGCATTTTGGAGCTTTTCGGATGTTTTTATGCTCAAGAATGAAGAAAGAAGAAAACCAAGAAAAGTCTGGAATTAACACCAGACGGCTTCAGGCTTTGGAGCTGACGCCGTCGCCTTATGAAGTGATGCGATGGATTTTTACATTAGGCGCCCAAGAAAAGAATTTGGAAATTAATACGGGACGGCGTCAGGTACAAAAAGTCCAAGGCCGCCTGGCTTTGTGCTATAACGAGGCGGCCCAGAAGTATTATAAAGGGACAGCGTCAGAAGGTCTCTTGGGCGATACGAAACCCTAAAAGCATCGACCTGACGGCGTCAGGACTTATAACCCAACGCCGTCAGAGTTGTAAATCTATATATAGTTTTGCTTTTTCATTCATTGTATGGTGGAACTTTTGTGTACAAACCTTAGTCCGACTTTTGCAGTAAATTTAGGGTTTCAAACCCTCTTTTCTTCCATGTTCAATTAAAGATAAGTTCTTCCTTTAATCATTCAATATGTCTTTGTGTTGTTTGATTAATTTTTTGTCTTTTCTTTACATTAACATGCTAGCTTAGATTCCCTAGTGTTTGCTTAGATCTAATACAACCTAGTTATTAATTATTGATTGTTGATTTGTTATTGATTGTTTGGTTGATTGACTAGCGTTAGGCTTAAGAAAACTGGCTAATCTCCTATACGGTAACAAGCTTGAACGTCTTAAGTAATGTAATCGGATGTGTACTACGGTTTTATTGGTTGTATTTAATGCATGAGTAACTATTAATGAGGTTATGATAGGGTACTAAACATGTCGTCATTAGAAGAGATAGAAGCTCATAGGGTTGGGGAAGGACGTACACGCCCCCACGAATGGTATTAAGGAATACAATCCTTTATCCAAACAATTATGACAAATCAATGAATCAATAGGAGATAACTAGGGAGTAGTGAAATCTAAGTAAACACGTTTTTCTCTTATAAGTAATCCACCATAGTTATTTTCTTATTATTTTATTTTATTTTGTTTGTTAGTAGTTTTTGGGTTAGTTGACTAACAACTAATTCCACCCTATCTTCCAAATACCCGAGATTTTTACTACTTTCATAAAATATAAAAATACAAAAAGAGTTATCCCTCACCTTTAGACTTAGTTGACATAGTTTTTAATCCTAACCACACTATTCCTCTAGAGAATGATCAATCCCCCGGTACTTGCCACTCACTATACTACACTGGTCAGGTACACTGCCTGGAGGATTGCAAGCTTCTCAAGATCCCTTGAGAAGTAAAACTTTTGCGAGTCCGCAATCCCGCATCAAAGTTTTTATCACCGCTGCCGGGGAATAGTTATTGCTTAGGTTGATTTTTATTTTAATTAGGTCTACTCATTAGATTCCTATCTAGTGAGATTTTTATTTTTCTTTTTATTAGTATTTCTTTAGTCTATCTTTTTTTTCGTGCTTTTGTTCGTAATCCATATCACCCGCCATCATGGAGGATGATAATATCCTTGAACCCGTCATTCAACCAAACCAACTAAACCACCAAAACCCACCCGAACCACCTAGAGCCCGTACTTTAGGAGAATACTCCCGACCTAGCCACCAAGGCTATCGAAACACCATTGAGCTCAACCAAGGTGCCAATATGTCTCCCTTGCAATCTGACACCATTCAGTTGTGCAAAGCGGATGTGCATTCCATGGACTTCTTTCCGAAGATCCAAACCAACATCTCAAGGATTTCCTTAAAATCACTGATTCCATAGACCTTGATGTTGCCACTCAAGAGACAGCCCGATTGCGTCTCTTCCAATTCTCTCTACGTGACTAAGCTAGTCAATGGCTTGAGCGTCTACCTGAAGGATCCATCACCTCTTGGGATGATCTCACCTCTCTTTTCCTTGCTCAATTTTTCCCACCGGGGAAAACTACTAAGTTAAGGAATGACATCTTGCTGTTCCAACAACGTCATGGTGAAACTCTTTACGAAGCATGTACTCGTTTCAAGGACTTACTCCAACAAGTCTCTCATCATGGCATCGATCTTTGTTGGGAATTATATTTGAGTTGATAAGACAAAATATGTGAAAGATGAAAGACTAAAAAAGACAAAGGATGAAACTTCAAATGAAAGAAAAGATTACAGCAAATCTTTTATATTATTAGTTTATTCCTTTGTAACCCTAATCCTATATTATATAAAGAGGATATGGGACGTATATTATCATATGTGTGTCACAATGTAAAGTTCAGGAAAGTGTGTGTACATGTGTTTCATGGGAAAACACATAGGGTAGTTTTAGCCTCAAGGATCTTTATGATTCCTGTTATTGTTGAGTAACCGTACTACCATATCAAGGTAGTATTGGGGCTTATTGTGTTTGTATGTTAGAGTAGAGATAATGGTGAAGAAACCTTATTGATAATAATAAAAATCTTTATGTTATTCTAATGTCCTTATTATTATCATTGTGCTTATCGTTAATCCTAGATCAATGTCTAAACAACATGGAGTCCAAAATGGTCCTAAGAACTTACAAGATGGTGTGCATAAGTTCTATCAATCTTTGGCTTCAAGTCCCAATCTTTTATGATCATGTCAATCAATCCACAAGGTAAACTTGACCAAGTGGTCGGTGGTAAGCTACGTGACAAGAATGCGGAAGAATCATGGGGAATCACAGAAGATCTTGCTCTATATGACAACGAATGTTGGAATGATCCCCGTGATTTGAAAAAAACGGTCAAGGCAATATCCTTGCCTTCGAATAATTCAAGCATTCTCGACTGTAGGATCAGGGAACTTGAGGACCAAGTCAAGTTTCTCATGAAATCCTACGAAGCTCCTAAACCTTCAAGCCAAGTGAACAAGATCACTTCTTCGTGTGAATTGTGTAGCAGTCCCCATGATACTCGTAATTGCATGGAACTCCCCGGAAAAACTCTTGCGGACTACGCATCCTCACGTACGGCAGAGCGGGAGAAAAGCGGTTCCCTATCATTCATGAACCTAGGAACTTTTATAAGGCTATGGAGGCATGGAAGGATAAATCAAATTTCAGCAGGAGTCGAACTCATAGTGTATCATTCAACGACTCCCCTCCGCTTACCTGGTCAGAACATTACCCTCCCCAAAACTCTCCTCAACAACAAGGCCGCGAGGGAGTGCTGCGAAAATTTATATCCGATTAAGAGACGAAGCTCTCCAAACACGAAATCCAATTCCGACAGCAACAAGCCGATTTGGACAACAGGATTGGTAACCTGTTAAGTATCATCAATAATCAATTTGTCAACACCTCACACTGGTACAAAAAATTGTATTGGTCACGCTAAAAATGTTTGACGATATGCATATAGTCACACACATTTTTTCGTTGTGTGTCACCATAGGTCCCGACACCGTAGGTGGCATATGGTCACATTGTTGAATTCGTGGCCTTTTCCATCGTAAAAGAGTGACCAAAACCCCGAATATGTGTGACAAATTAGGCACAAGTTTTGTTGGATTAGTCATTATCAATGACCATAAACACTTTATAGTCACGCGAATGTTTTTTGAGAGTAACTATTTTTCAACCTTTGGCCACATAAATATATAATATATGTGACATTTGAGATGATATATTCAAGTAAATGTGTATTTTGTGTGACTATTTCCCGTCCTGTGGCCACATGAATATACAATAAATGTGACGTTTGTGATGATTTAGTCACACAATAGGTGTTGTTTTTTTAGAGTTAGTCACATACAATTTCACACAAAGTGGCCAAAAGTGTTAATAAGTATGATCATATGCTGTTTAAAGTGAAGAAATGTGTATTTTGTGTGACTATTGATCATCCAATGGCCACATGAAGTTTACGTTTGCGTGGCCTTTTGTAATATTTAGTCACTCAAAGCATGTTTGTTTTGGGTATTTAGTTACATACCATTAAGCAAACAGTGGCCAAAAGTGTTAATAAGTGTGATCATATGTTGTTTAAAGTGAAGAAATGTGTATTTTGTGTGACTATTGATCATCCAATGGCCACATGAAGTTTATGTTTGCGTGGCCTTTTGTAATATTTAGTCACACAAAACATATTTCTTTTGGGTATTTAGTCACATACAATTAAGCAAACAGTGGCCAAAATCATTAATAAGTGTGACCATATGCTGTTTAAAATGAAGAAATGTGCATTTTGTGTGACTATTGATCATCCATTGGCCACATGAAGTTTATGTTTGCATGGCCTTTTGTAATATTTAGTTACACAAAGCATATTTGTTTTGGGTATTTTGTCACATACAATTAAGCAAACAGTGGCCAAAATCGTTAATAAGTGTGACCATATGCTGTTTAAAATGAAGAAATGTGCATTTTGTGTAACTATTGATCATCCATTGGCCACATGAAGTTTATGTTTGCGTGGCCTTTTGTAATATTTAGTCACACAAAGCATATTTGTTTTGGGTATTTAGTCACATACAATTACGCAAACAGTGGCCAAAAGTGTAATAGGTGTGACCATATGCTGTTTAAAGTGAACAAATGTGTATTTTGTGTGACATTGATCATCCAATGGCCACATGAATTTTATGTTTGTGTGGCCTTTTGTAATATTTTGTCACACAACGAATTAAGAAAACAGTGACCAAAAGTGTGACTATATGCATCTTTTAGTCACATTTAAAAGATCAATATATATCAAAACAAATTCAAATACAATAAAATTGGAATATATATAACTGAACCAAATATAAAATTGGACATCCTTTTATACACCAAGGAGTCCGGCTTATAATAGTTTCCTAATTAAGTATCTATAATCTTTTCCAGAAGCAACTAGCTAGCAACTTCGAGTGGTCTTGATCTCTGAGCAGTACCAACTGTCACTAGCAGTAGTAACTTTTGTACTAGCAGTAGTAAATACTTGGCACATTTTCTTTGAAGTTCATGAGCAGCACTAAATCCATCTAAGCAATATTAACACAAACATGAGCAGCAGTAATTCAAACAACATCATGAAAACTTTTAATCCAAAACAATGAACATAATAATAAAATTTGCAGTTAAACTTACAAGTTTTTCTCCCATTGATCTAATCTCATCATCTGGATATAAATGCCTTGAAAATGTAGGTTGCTGCATATCAACAATAACCACATCAGGATGAGAGCAGAACTATAACATGTCAAAGCACACAACATGACAGAACTAGATGAGCATACCGGAATAAAGTTCTTGATTAGATGCTAGAAAACCATCCTCTCTAAAAAGTATGTGGTTCTATATATTGTTGACGAGTGCATCTATTTCTTGACATTTGACATAGAGACACTATTGCCTTGTCTTTTGTCATGTGCATCTAGTTTGTTAGGCGCCACTAGTTCAACTATATGTTGTTTTGGTGGTTTTGAGTCGCTTGATTCGCCACTTATTCAACTATCTACTTTGGTGGTTTTGAGTCATTTGATGCGCCACTGGTTCAACTATCTGCACAAACAAGGTCTATGGTATTTTCCTCGAATAAAGTGAAAGTACAAGAGGGCAAATCGCATAAAAAAAAGATCAATTACCTGTGCTCTTACTTTTTCCAGATCCAATGTATTTTCATCTGAAGTAGATTTTATATGGTATAAAACTTACTATATCTAATGTAAATTTAAAGAGTTGTATATATTTGACATTAACTATTTAAAAACAAAATCACAAAGTTCGGAGTCTTTGGACGTATAAGTGTATCACCATTGAGCCAATCCAACCTGACTCCCACCCTACCAAAATTTGAAGTTTTGAACTATTACCTAACTTGCCTAGCTATTTGCCACCTCTAACTATGAGTATATGAAACAAAATCGTAAGGTGCTGTAAAGAATGCAGATGAATTAAGAATGGAAAAGATAAGCTGAAAGAATCAAATAGACCAACGTGACTACTTGATTAGAAACATGAACCCAATCATATAATCACCGATGTACCCAGGAACCCAGGAACCCAAGCATATAAATTATACTGACCCGGGCGGACCTTCTTGATCTCAAAGTAACCTTTATTGTCGTTTTGAGTCCAAAACTGATAGCCCTGATTATGTAAAATAAGGTATAGATTAAACTCTAGGAATGGTTTATAAGGTACAAGTAACTTTGTCCCAACCACCCAACTAAAAATGGAAAAGATAAGCTGAAAAAATCAAATAGACCAACGTGATTACTTGATTAGAAACAGCTATATTTTTTGATAGTCAGATCTTGGTCTTTTTCCGATTTTTGGCTTTCTTACAATCGATTCTGCACCTTTTATTTGTAATAGTGAGCTGAATACCGCCACCGCCGTATATTATCAGTCGCAACCATCACCGCCATCGTAATTGAGACCCCAAATCCAGGAATCGAAACATTTATGCTACATGAGAGAATTAAAAAGACATGGTAAGATTTTAGACATGAAATATCATAAGTTTACATTTAAAACCTTACGAGGTGACCCTGTAAATCTCTCGTATTGTTCATACGCCTGTCCTATCATCACCAGACTTGCACACATTGTGTGTGTGTGGCTTTTGAGAGAGACTGATGTTCTGGAAGATGCTATGTCGGTACTTATCACCGAGAAAAAAAAGTAAAATTTACCGATCGAGCCGGACTGGACCGCCAAACATTTTATTGGATCAGGCCTTAGCGGTGGTCTTGGTGCGAGTGTTGTGGTGGTGCGAGCGGTGGCGTTGGTGAGGAGAGTGTTGAGGAGATAGAAGAAGACCAGATCTAGTTTTGGTGGATATATATTTGGGATGGAGTATTGAAAAATATTTGCGGGTTCAATGAAATTAAGTGGAGGTGCAATTTAAATTTGGGGAAAAAATTTAGGCGGGCTCTTTGGAAAAGTTAAAAAGGAAATTTTATTTTAGACAATTAAGTGAGGGGACATGTAAATATTACATATAAATTTAACACGTGAAGTATCTTAATTTTTTTTCTTTTATAAGAGACGGAAATGAGCCGAGCCGCTCGTGAAAAGCTCAAGATCATATCAGTAAAATGATTTGAGCTTTTTTCGAGTAACTAGAGTTCGTTCGAGCTGATTCTTATCGAGATTTGAGCTCAAGCTCACGCCTATCAAATGAAGTTAAATGTTTAATGAGTTGAGCTCAACCTTATAAAAGTTCGACTCGAGTTGTTGTTGAGTTTTCGAGCTTGTAAATGATATTATGTTTTTCTATTCTTATATATATATATATATATATACATTGTATGTAAGCGTACTAAATGTAAACAGTTAATTATAAATGTATCGACTATCGAGATTTTCGAGCCGAAGGTAAACCGAATTCAATTATTAGATTATATTTTAATTTTAATTTGTGTAAGACAACACACCTTTACAAATAAACCGAGCTTTTCGAGTGATCAAGCTCAAACCGAATTCAAACTTTCTCGATCCCAGATAACATGATCGGGAGGTCCTTGCATACTTGCTTCTTATTAGTGTTTGTGACAAACGGTATACACCTACCAAGCCGGTGTAACCCATGCATGACCGCCTTTAATAACTTCAAATACAATTCATGTTGTGGAAAACTAGAAGGGGGGGTTGAATAGTTTTACGTCTTTTTCGTTTTGCTTATTTTATAAAAGATAGTTTCTAAGATGAAACCTTCAAATCACTTTTATACATAAATATATATACTAGTTAATTTATGATTTTGTGTAAATATTACTTATGTATAATGTACAATTTCAAAACACTTAACTACAAAAGTATAAATACAAGATTTATTAAAGGTTTTATATATACAATGCTTATGTATAGTGTTAGGAAAGAATATACAATTTCATATATTTTATGTAAGCATATATATGTGTAGTAGTGTATAGATATAATTTTATGTACTAGGTTGGTTTTTGTAAGATTAGTTTTATGAATGGATTTTAGTTTGATCTTTATGTGAAATCAACATATGCACACTACTATCAATTATGACTATGTATGAAATGCAAGTAAGTAATAAATCAAAGAGTGAGGGATGGAAAGATCAAACAGAGACACAAAGGATTTATAGTGGTTCGGCTACAAGGACACCTTCCTTGCCCTACTCCACTCCCCGAGTCACCTACTCGAGAGTTTTCTTCACTAGATCAAAGACCTCCTTTATGGCGGAGAAAACCGTACACACCAATATACACACCAATTTACACACCAATCTTCACACCAATCTACACACCAATCTACACACCAATCTACACACCAATCTTCACACCAATCTACTATTTTCTTCACACCAATCTTCTACACACCAATCTTCTATACACCAATCTTCTATTCTCTTCACACCTTCAAAGTACTAATGTCTTGACACCTTCAAGTCACTAATATCTTTGCAACTTCAATGCACTAGTGTCTTGACACCTTCAAGCCACTAATGTCTTCACAACTTCAATCTACAAATGTCTTCTAGTCTTCTCCACTAGAGATCCTTAATATCTTCACTACAAGCTCCTATTGCTACAATCTCCTATCACCACTACTATCTAACCCTTCTTCTTCACTTCAAGTCACACTTCACACTTACAATAATTCTAGATTCTTCAACTAAATCTAGTTAACTAATACATACACCTTATTCACCAAAGTATGAGAGATGTACAAGGAAATGTAAACAAACAACTTAGATAGCAAGATGATACTAAGTTGTAATACTTCTAATAGAAGTATTCTTCTCTTTGCACTTGAAAGAATGAGGCTTTAGATCACTTGGAAACAAAGGCTTATGAAATGATCAAAGGATTTTTAGGATTGAAATGGAGATCTAGAACAGAAACTTTTTGTGCAAAAAGGTGGGGAAAAAATCCAGGTTTAAGGTGGTATTTATAGGCAAACGTTTCTGACAGAGGAGCGTGGCCGGTCCCCTTAAAGCATGGCCGGCCCCCTTAAAATTAAGGGGGCCGCCCAACTGTAACGGCCAGAAACTTTGTCTTTTAGTGGGGAAAGTTTATTTGGTGAAAAACTAACTGATTTTGGTTAAATATTTGAAATCATATATTTAGTATGATTAAAACATTTTTCCTTATTACCAAAAGTGTTTTTCAAAAATATATAATAAGATTATATAATTAAATAAACTTTGTATTAGTTAATTAAATACCCCTTTGATCATACATTTCACTAAACACTTTGTTTATTCATACCTTAAGTGATTTGTTGGTGAAAGTGATTATTTATTACTAAATACATGTTTACGTCATGATCTTTGGTTTGATTAGTTTAAGTTTTGTGATTATCAAAACATAGAGATATCGGAAGATATGAATAATGTTTACAGTCAATTATTTATATCAACAATCTCCCCCTTTTTGATGATTACAAAACCTAAACTTATTAAATCCAAAAATTAATATTTAGTCAAGTATTTAGTAAGTTTACATTCATTTCTCCCCCTTTTTGTAGAATCAAAAAGGTTAGGCCGAATAAACTTCGTGAGAGAAGTTTAAACGGGTAGAAAACTCCCCCTTGATGTATGCTCCCCCTCGTTTGAGGGCACCAAGGTTTCGAGAAAGTAATTCTTGCAAGAAAAATATTAGAAGCACAAGCATGGCACAAGCAAATACATATAGCATAATATTAGCAAGTAATAATCATGGCACAAGGGAATAAGAAACATATATTAAACCATTCAATAATAGAAAAATGATTATGTCAACCCATAATCATTGTTACAAAGGCAATACAAATAGAATTCTAAATAACATAGAACATCCTATAGTGCCAACAAGAAGTGTCATCAAACTTTCTTTAATCCCAAAATGGTTGAGGAGTTTTATTTGAAAATGAGAAAACATAAGCATATCAAATGCTTGGTGGTTTAGTGGAGGTAAACTCTTGGTTCCATGGGTGTTGGTGAGTTTGTAGAGCTTGGAGGTGGTGGATTTGAAGTGGAGTTTGTTGGTTGAGGGTTGTGATGTTGTTCAAGTGATGGGGTTTGTTGAGATCTAGTAAGAAGATACTCAATCCAAGTTAAGTGCTCATTCAAAGCAATGGTTTGTTGTTGAAGGAAGATGCAACAAGGGCAATTGTTAACATGCTTCTCAAGTTGGTTTTTGTTATGTGGTGATGATGGTGAGCTTGATTGTGGTGGATCCAAATTGCGTTGAGCAAGATGTAATGCTAAAAGAGCACTAAGCTCATGTGCCTCCTTTAGCTCCTCAACGAACTTCAAGTGTTCGGAGGAAGGTGATGGTGGTGGAGCATGATAGTTGTCTTGGGTGAAGGTTTGCACATGCAACATTGGAGTGGCATGTGAGGTTGTAGGAAGTGGTGGTGGTACTCTAGGTGGTGGAGACATGTTTGAGCTTGGGTAATCATGAAAACAAGATATGGGTGGAAGATGTTCTTCATGAGTGGATGATGTCTTTGTTGAATGAGCAATATGTGAAGTGTTGATTGAGATATTGGGATTGTTGTTTTGGGATTGAGCATGCTCATCAAAAGAGGAAGCATTAATGAGGGTATTAGTGGAAGATAGGTTGTGGGATGACTCATTTGAGTGGGTTTGAGGTTGAGTTGTTGGTTGATTTGAAACAACATCACAAGAGTTATGACAAGAATCAAGTTTCCTCCTCCAAACGGGTTTGACGGAGATCCTTGCGGTTCTTGAAATCTTTGGTTTTTGGTTGTTGGAAGATGACATGTTTGGGTGTGATGGCATTAATGGTGGGAGGGGAGTATTTATAGTGTATGAGAAATGTAGTTTAGGAAGGAAAATTTGAGGGATAGTATGGGACAAGATATGTTTGTGAATTTTGGGAAGTATAGGCTGAAGTGGGTCAAAAAGTGATAAAGAAAATAGTATCCCCGACCATCAGATGGCCGGTCCCCTTAAATGGAGGCCGGTCCCCTTAAATTTAAGGGGGCCGCCTTTATGATTTAAGGGGGCCGCCCATCTGGTGATTCCCATAATGCCAGAAATGGGTTTTTGGCAGAAAATTTTCAAAAAAGGTTGTGTTTTTGGATTTGGATTCAAGTAAGTTCAACTCTTGAGGCAATATAGAGCATACTATTCATGAATGTAGGGAATATCATAGAAATGATTAGAGAAAACAATTAATTCCTAATAATCATGTCATCTACTAATATTTCAATTAAGTTTGGTAACTAAGGAAGCAATAAAGCAAACTTAGTTAAGTATGCAACTATATGAAGATAAAGGTAAGTAGGATTAGTGCAAATGAATTTAAGATAGCTTATGATAAACAAGTGGGAAGATATGATTATATGAACTTCAAGACTTGTTACAAACAAGATCCATACGGGCAAACCATGATTCTCATGAAATGATTTGATTAGATTGTGGATGTCATTTTCACATAAGTTTATGAAATATGTGAGAAAATAATAATGTTTTAAATAAAATGTTTTTAGTTTTATTCAACAATGTTTGAAAGTAAGTTTTCACTTAATGTCATAAATCTGGGAACGAAAGAGTCTAATGAGAAACAATGTTCACAAAAGTAAACTAGCGTTAGGTATATATAGGAAGTGCAATTTAATCAAGTTGGAGAATGAGTATGAGACTATTACTAGTGGTGCTCAATTCAGGCTAAACATGACCATTTTTACGGGTTACACACACCCAACTTCTCACATAGAAGCAATTCAACCGTTAGGTTAAATTGAATTTCTAGTCAATAGATTCTCCAGTAGTCATTCTCTTTTTAGAAGAAATCGAGTTCCTAAATTTACCTATCGAAGATTACCAAATATGAAGTATTCTTGATTCACTAATACTTGGCTTAATGTTTTGAAATACATTCAAGTTTGTATCCTACTAGGACAAATTTTGTTTTGTTTCAAAAAGAAAAATGTTTCTGCTTTGATAAAGATAAAAATAATGTTATGATAGCTTATGATTAAGCATGTTGTTCGAAAAAGCATAAAATAGATATTCGAAGGGTTTTAACTCAAAGAGAGAAGTTTTTAAATATGACATATTGATTTTGATAATCAAGAAATTTCAGGTGAAAGATATACTTCAAGAGAATCGATTCAGCCCATTGTCACATGTAATCATCTCTAATGGCAACTAAAGATGTGAGGGAGATATGGTAGACATTGAACATCTAAATGCAATGAGATAGGAAAGGACAAAGAAATTCATCAATGAATGCAATATAGACATATGTATATATGCATGTATACAAGACACATTGTAATATTGAGTCACTAGTAAGTCTTAATTATAACACATCTATTAATGCAACTAGTAAGATCATATAGCACAAGTGTCAAGCATTCTATTCTAGATCATAGAAGATTATCAATATAGATGAAAACTAAAACAAATGATAATAGATATAGCAATAAGAGGGTTAATTATCCTAATGTTATGTATGCATATATTGGTATTCATGATCTAAAAGCATAGCAACTTGCAAATTAAAACATATTAATATACTAATTGAAGCATACTCTATCTTAATGTAATGTAGGCAAGTTTTTGAAAAGAAAACTTACCTCAGGTCCAGCTCTTCTTTAAGAGTGGTCATGAGAGCAATATAAAACGTCAGGAAGGTTTTCCCCAAAGCAAGTTGAAGAAGCGAAGTAATATCCTAAAGCAAAAAGGATCAAGGAGACTTGATCATAGAAACACTATCGGTCGCACCAATCATCACAAGTCGTGCAGATTAAGAATGGTAGAACAAGAATCCTTCGTCATGAGGTAGTAACGAACACACCATAAAGACAATGGTCATCAAATGAAAGAAAGCGAATAGAGCGATCCAAAAAGTAGTAGTTCCTTTGATCGTTAATTACCTACACATGACAGAGAGCTTGGTACCCAGATTCTCATGGGTCCGATTTGATTAGTAGCGAACATCCAATGCACTTAAATGCATATGAAGAGGATGTCGTCGAGAAGTACAAGAATTCATTATTTGTTTGTTTTAGCAAACAAACAATAACTTTCTTGACTAGAGAAATAATCAATGGATGTAAATAATAATAGTTCTAAATTTTTCCATTAGGTTTAACAAATTTTATTTGTTTTGATGTATTTGTCAAATACTCATCTGCCGTATATCCTAATCCGGTTTTATCATAAAATGACTTTTGAATGTTAAGTAGATATTTTAAAGATTTAGAACTATTTTCGAATTTTGCTAATATTTTAGCTTTTTCCTTTTCCATTTTAATTTCATGTTTATAGTCTTGACAATTTTTACATTCAAGATCAATTTCAATATTACTTTCAAGTCTAGACATTTTGTCTTCTAAAATTATTTCTTTTTCAAAGTTATTTTCAGCGGATGTTGAAGATTCATTTTTAAAAATAATTTTTGAGTCAATGTTGCAAAAGTGTTTGAAGCTATTTTCCATTTTTGAAAATTCTAATGTAAATTGATCATAGCAAAAATGTTTGGTTTTGAATTGTACCTTATTTGTACTTGTACACTCTTCACTCGCTATACGGTGATCAACTCCATTCTTCATGTCGCTCCATGTTTTGTTTGTAGCATTGCTTGGATCTTGGAGCATGTAATTCTTGTCATCACTATTTGTATTAACATTTGTTGGGATGTTCACGTATTCCGTATTTACATCGTCTTTATCGTCCTTGTTGCACCATGATTTATTAACATGCTTTCTTCGGATTTGACACATGTGTTCTTCATTATTAGTACCTTCAATGATCACATTTGAACTAGTAGTACATGTGTTTATTTCAACTAAATATTTATCTATTAAATTTTCTAGAGTAACAATTTCATGCGCAATATCAAGTTTATCATCTTTGGTTTTACATTTCTCTTGGTGAAACTTTAAAAGGCATTTCCAAATATCATTTGCCGTTTTACAAGAAAATAATCTTTCATATTCAACATTTGGTAGAGTTTTGAAAATAAGTAATTTAGCTTTAGTATTTTTATCAATTTTTATTTGAAGATTATTATATTGATTTTCAAAATCCATTTTAGTTAGTTTAAGATCACCAATTGAAATAATATGCCAAAGATCAAGATCTATTGATTTCACATAATTTTCAAATTTATTATTCCATTCAAGAAAATGATCATTTTCAAATAATGATGGTTGTTGCATAAATTCTCCTTCTAAATATTTTTCAAATTCCATAGATCGTTACAAGTTTTAAAATACAGTCTATTTTAAAAATCTTGCTAGACGTGGCTCTGGTACCAATTGTGGAAAACTAGAAGGGGGGTTGAATAGTTTTACGTCTTTTTCGTTTTGCTTATTTTATAAAAGATAGTTTCTAAGATGAAACCTTCAAATCACTTTTATACATAAATATATATACTAGTTAATTTATGATTTTGTGTAAATATTACTTATGTATAATGTACAATTTCAAAACACTTAACTACAAAAGTATAAATACAAGATTTATTAAAGGTTTTATATATACAATGCTTATGTATAGTGTTAGGAAAGAATATACAATTTCATATATTTTATGTAAGCATATATATGTGTAGTAGTGTATAGATATAATTTTATGTACTAGGTTGGTTTTTGTAAGATTAGTTTTATGAATGGATTTTAGTTTGATCTTTATGTGAAATCAACATATGCACACTACTATCAATTATGACTATGTATGAAATGCAAGTAAGTAATAAATCAAAGAGTGAGGGATGGAAAGATCAAACCGAGACACAAAGGATTTATAGTGGTTCGGCTACAAGGACACCTTCCTTGCCCTACTCCACTCCCCGAGTCACCTACTCGAGAGTTTTCTTCACTAGATCAAAGACCTCCTTTATGGCGGAGAAAACCGTACACACCAATATACACACCAATTTACACACCAATCTTCACACCAATCTACACACCAATCTACACACCAATCTTCACACCAATCTACTATTTTCTTCACACCAATCTTCTACACACCAATCTTCTATACACCAATCTTCTATTCTCTTCACACCTTCAAAGTACTAATGTCTTGACACCTTCAAGTCACTAATATCTTTGCAACTTCAATGCACTAGTGTCTTGACACCTTCAAGCCACTAATGTCTTCACACCTTCAATGCACTAATGTCTTGACACCTTCAAGCCACTAATGTCTTCACAACTTCAATCTACAAATGTCTTCTAGTCTTCTCCACTAGAGATCCTTAATTTCTTCACTACAAGCTCCTATTGCTACAATCTCCTATCACCACTACTATCTAACCCTTCTTCTTCACTTCAAGTCACACTTCACACTTACAATAATTCTAGATTCTTCAACTAAATCTAGTTAACTAATACATACACCTTATTCACCAAAGTATGAGAGATGTACAAGGAAATGTAAACAAACAACTTAGATAGCAAGATGATACTAAGTTGTAATACTTCTAATAGAAGTATTCTTTTCTTTGCACTTGAAAGAATGAGGCTTTGGATCACTTGGAAACAAAGGCTTATGAAATGATCAAAGGATTTTTAGGATTGAAATGGAGATCTAGAACAGAAACTTTTTGTGCAAAAAGGTGGGGAAAAAATCCAGGTTTAAGGTGGTATTTATAGGCAAACGTTTCTGACAGAGGAGCGTGGCCGGTCCCCTTAAAGCATGGCCGGCCCCCTTAAAATTAAGGGGGCCGCCCCTTATAATTAAGGGGGTCGCCCAACTGTAACGGCCAGAAACTTTGTCTTTTAGTGGGGAAAGTTTATTTGGTGAAAAACTAACTGATTTTGGTTAAATATTTGAAATCATATATTTAGTATGATTAAAACATTTTTCCTTATTACCAAAAGTGTTTTTCAAAAATATATAATAAGATTATATAATTAAATAAACTTTGTATTAGTTAATTAAATACCCCTTTGATCATACATTTCACTAAACACTTTGTTTATTCATACCTTAAGTGATTTGTTGGTGAAAGTGATTATTTATTACTAAATACATGTTTACGTCATGATCTTTGGTTTGATTAGTTTAAGTTTTGTGATTATCAAAACATAGAGATATCGGAAGATATGAATAATGTTTACAGTCAATTATTTATATCAACACATGTAACATTAAATTCACACTATATATAACTATACTATACACCTACCAAGCCGGTGCAACCCATGCACGACCGGTGATAATGGCTAATTCGCATAGGTCATGGGTCATATGCATTAGGTTATCACTGGTCATATTCAATAATGGGTATTGACATCATATGGGTTATATGCATTAGGTTATCACTGGTCACATCCATGACTGTTGATCATTGGGTAATTAACATGGGTAACGGGTCATGTGCATTAATATTGGGTTTTAGTGACATGTCATATATGTTATCGACCAATACATGATTGGTGATCGACAATGGGTAATTAACATGGGTCATGGGTCATGTGCATTGGATTTTGTAAACTAAGACAAATACTATAAAACATTTTATACGTTTTGTATTTTTTTTACGTTTTCATCCGTTTGTAATGTTTTTCGTCCCTTTTTGACCGTTTTCAATTAATTTTGATCGATGTCGCTAGTTTTCGACCGACGTTGACAATTTTTGACGGATTTAGACCGTTTTAGACCGACTACGATCGATTGCGACCCTTTTCGACCGATTTCATCCATTTTGAATGTTTTCAGCAATTTTCGCTCGTTTTCATATGTTCTAAGCTTTTCTGAATGTTTTCCTCTATATTAAAATGTTATGAAACGTTTATTACATTTTCGTACATTTTTGTACGATTTTTTCATTTTCATACGTCCTTCTCCTTTTTATTCGGGTGATTCGGGTCAACCCGAGTAACCCAAATACTAAATAAGGTCCCGTATCGGGTTGAAAATATTTGGCTAACTCGGGTAAGGGGTCGGCCCGATTGACCCGAATAAGGATTAATGGCCGTCAATTTTTGATCTTCTGTTATACATACGGCTAATGATTTGCAAACTCAAAAAAGTTATTTGCACATTCAATGTACAAGCGGTTGAAGCAGAGTGTTTAATACTGTACAAGTATTTAATGCACAGATGGAGTGTCCCAATCAATTTATAAAGTATGTGATTCGTGTGAAAACTAACTTATATACTCCCTCCGTCCCATAAAAACTGTCCAGTTTGACTTTTCAGAGTCAAACTGGTTCAACTTTGACCTTAAATATGTTTTATGTGTTATATCATATTTGATGAAAAATTATACCAATGAAAAACACACTTAAAACTCAATCCATTCATATATTTTTTATAAAGTATTATATAATACTCACAAAAATAGATAAGGTCAAAGTTGAACCAGTTTGACTCTGAAAAGTCAAACTGGACAGTTTTTATGGGACGGAGGTAGTAATATATAGTAGTATATCGAAGTGATCCGCGTAAAATACGGATCACCCGAGTCGTATCCAAGTGAAGGCGAATGGAGTCAAGAATATTGATTCGTGAAACCATGAATTGAGAAGTGAAAAAGTGAAAATAGCAATCAATATATTCAAGTAATCACAAACAAAGATGAAATATGCAAAGAGTACAAGCTAATTATGTACCCAAGTCTAAAACGTAAAAACGGAAATGCAACCGCGTTATTTAAAACGTAACGTTTATTTAAAAATGATCCTACAATCTTGAAAATATTTTCTAAAAATCTTAAACTACTAAAATGAATTTCCAGAAAAAGAAAATTATTTTTTTGACTTTTCTATGAATTTCTATCAATTTATATTGATTTTTGGAATTTTAAAATGAATTAAAAATAAAGAAAAATAGAAAAATAAAGTGGAAAAATAAAAATTAATTCTAAAAATTCTAAAATATTATAAAAGAATTTCTAAAAATATTTTTGTATTTTTCACAACCTTTTCTGAATTTTTATGGATTTTTGGTATTTAAAAACTATTTAAAATTGAAAAAAATCAAAAAGAAATTGAGAAAAATAGTAAAAAATGCTCAAAAAAATCTAGAAAAATTCCAGAAAATCTAAAATGTGAAAAAGAACTTGAATAAAAATTTTGAAAATAAAATGAATAGTAAAACTGCTTATTCTGGCCAAATTAGCTTAGCACTTATGGCAAAATTGTATGAAACTGAAAACACAGAATAATAGTGATGCAAAATGCTTAATAATGCAAGAAATGCTCAATTATTGTCTCAGAATACCACGGAAGCTCAAAATTATACAATAAGCTCAAAAGTTAAGCTTATAGTGAAAAGCAGTACAAGCACAATAAGATCCAGAAGCAAAGTAGTGGTACAAATCACTATATTAACTCAAATCAAGCTCAGAAAACTACACTAATCTCAGTTACAAGCTCAAACACAAATTAGCAGGCTTATAATCAATAACAGACCTCTGTCTCACTAAGACAACTAGACAGGTTGAATAAGCTATCAAAATAAGCTCTAAACTCAGGTTTTATGGGGGCAAATGCTCAACTGTTATACTGAGATCACAAATCAACAAAGAAATTGGATCGCTAATCAAATTAACCTGTTTGAAATATCACCTAAAATTCTAGCAATAACTGATGCTCAGGGGATATTATAACTCACACAGTCAACTTCAAAACAAAATCTCAATAAGCAAATGAGTTTCAAACTGAACTTTACTATTTGAATTTGATTTTCAAGCTGATGAAATTCTAAAATC
Source organism: Artemisia argyi (assembly GCA_030686995.1). Taxonomy (NCBI): domain Eukaryota; kingdom Viridiplantae; phylum Streptophyta; class Magnoliopsida; order Asterales; family Asteraceae; genus Artemisia; species Artemisia argyi. Next base: position 36,105,592 of record CM060700.1, on the reverse strand, counting down.
AACAAGTACTTTTTATTTTCAACAAATTAGTAACTCCACAGTCATTAACAAAGATTAGACAATGCAGATTTGAAAATGACTTTGACTTTTTTCTGTTTTTGCGAAATTTGACTAAAATGAAATTCAAACACCTATTATTGAATCTAAATTTGATAATAAGCTGATATTAAACTTGATTAAGCTAAGTGTAACTACTAATGACCTATATCTAAGATTATATCACCCTAAATTCAACTATACAAGCTTAAACTAATATAATACCTAAGCTTGACTATCTATGTATCTACTTACTAAATTTTATTCTATTATACTCTACTATTATTCAAACTAGAACTATGAGTGCAGGCCAACCACTAACTTCCACAACAATGTTGAGATCCAGACACTCCTTATTTCAAAACTCAATCCTGTTAACAGTTATCTAAACTAATCCAAACACCCCTACAACTATCAATAACCACAATTCCAACTGATCTGATTTAATTAGCTACAGAAATAGGACCACTGCAGTTTAACTAATCACAAACAAAGATAAGTTTGAACAATGAACTACCACTAAAAACTTCTCAATCTCAGATTATTCAAATTCACTGTTATAACAAAATGAACAATTCAATCTCAGCTAGAATTCCAACTGATATACAAATGATCAAAAAAACTCAGATCCAAAACAAGTGAAACACAACAATTTAGAAACTCAGATCCGCAACAATTAGTTACACAAATCAACTAAAATCACTCAGATGCAGTCAACTATGAATAATCAGCTATACTAACAACCAATTCAGTTCTACAATTATAATAAAAACTCAGATACTAACAAGCTAAAATCTAGATATAAGAACACTAACAACACCTATTAATCAATGAAACAGTGGAAGGTTTAGAAAATAAAACTCACTAAGCTTCTCTCCCTCAGCTTGAACAGAGGGAGATTCACTATGCTTGCCTATCTTTTAGATAGGCAGGTCCTTCCCTGTCTGACCATACTTATCCATAACACCACAGCAATCTCTGAATCAATACTGATTTTGACTTATGATGAATATAGACTCAAAACACTTCACTAAAAGCTAATAAGCTCAAATGAACTGTATAAAAATGAAAATAAGCTCTACTGTAAGCTATACTAATTATTATGTAAACATTTTTTTATTTTTTTATATTTTCTGATTTTTATTTATTTTTTATTTTTATGTAAATGAATTATAAAACTAGAATAGAGTAAAGGTTTAAGCTAATATTCAACTAAAATAAGCAGAATACAAAGAAATTGAAACAGAATAAGCAGATTTAAAATGAAAAATAAGCTGAGAATTATGGAAAGAAATACTTTTATTAATATTCAAAAGTGAAAATACAACAACTACACTAGATTACAATTCAAACTAAATTTTGACAGAGTAACTTTGCACTAAAAACTACACTGAAAATGAGAAGATTACACTCCTATTTATAGCTGAGGTCAGTTGGGAGTTTACGGATTGCCAAGCTGGAAATCCGTGTGCACTTGTGTTAGTTTACATCACCTCACAGCCCTTGATCTCTTCTAAATCATTGCTTCTCAATTCTCAGCCCTTTAATCACAACTTGTGACGCGTCTCATCCAATGATAGCCTGCCACTTGTCCCCATCTGTGTTTCTTTCATACCCTGACACGTTCTGACATCACCTCAATCTTCTAGAAAGCCAATGATTAGACCATAATACCCTTAATTGCGGTAATTGCATTGTACGGTCAATTTAGGGTTCTTGTGAACTGGTAAATGGGAATTGGGGGAAAATAAGAACGCGGGGTAATTTTTATAATATTGTTTGACCCGGTTTTTGACCTTTGACCGTGGTGTGGTTGGGTCGGGTTTAATGAAAAGGGCATTGGGCTTTTGCTTTAAATTGGGCTTATGGGATTTAGTTGAATTGGATTGGCCCATGGCTTGTTTTATTGTTTGGAATTTCAGTATTTTTAATATGAGAAGACAAGGACCAATAATGTAAAGTTCTGAAAACCATGAGGACCACTTCTGTCATTATTCAATAATAAATTCCAAGGGTTGATTATGTCAACTATGATTCCCCAAGGGTTGACGTTGACTTTTTCTTCAATATTTCCATGAGGGACTAGTTCTGACAACTCTGAAAAGTATGAGGGCTACATCCGAAATTTCTTCAAACTTCTCACAAGGATCTCTTTGGCACAAGTATCAATATTTGAGGACTCAATAAGCTCAACTTTGATTCCCAGCTTGACTTTCTGACAATCTCCCACTCTCGTGCCCGTTTTTTCCGGTTTTTGCATGATTTTTTGTCTTTTTGTGATAAATCCGTACCTGCGTGTTCACAACATAAAAACACATGTTTCTTTGGCATTTGTTAGTACATTTAGTCAATTTGGGTCGGTATTTGGTCATAAAATGGTATGTGAATTAACACATACCAGTATGCAAATCAATTCCCTTTCACATAAACCCTAATTTAACACACTCTAAAAAATCATAACAAATCCCAAATCAAAATCAAACTAACTCATGTCGTCTTATCCTTGTGATGATTACTGCAAATGTGACAGGCCAACAATGGTGGTAACATCTTGGACACCATCCAACCCTGCTCGACGTTTCATTTGCTGCCAAAATCGATGGGTAAGTTATCAGATACGTTTAGTTTAAAGATTATTATGTTTAATGTTTAATATACTACATTTTTTTGATTTTAGAAATCGGGTATGAAGAAATGTGAAAAATTTGATTGGTATGATCAAGAGGAGGAATGTGATTGGTACAAGATGCATTTGTTTAAGATATATAGCAAACTGAATCCCAATCAAAGGCATGAGGTTCAAATTGAAGTTAATCGTCAAAGAAGGATTAAAGAATTGGAGGCAGAGTTGACAAATGCCTTAAAGAAAGTCTGTGTTTGGAAGTCAACACTTTGTGTTTTTACAGTTGTGGTTTCTTTGGTACTTGCACTGAAGTAGTATAGTGTTTATGGCTATATTGTGTGGTTTGTAGTGGCTCATGTACCCCATCTTTATGGTGAATTGTTAAGTGTTTGCTTGTAAATTTAACTGATCTTGATCTTTTGGCTACTTGATATATTTTGGCAGTAATTACCCAAAATGGCACAATTTAACTATCCTGTTTGACCTTATGCAAATGAATGTCCAGGCACAAAACTACCAAAAATTACCCAAAGTGACAATCATGGTTGGCTATTAGTTATCTTTTGATAGTAATTACACGGAATTGCCCAAATTCACTTGGAGACTCTTTGACTTTTGCAAATGAAAATCAAGTTTGACAATCTTTGTTTGACTTTTAACAAAGCATCATAACATAGTCAAAAAAGCAACATAACATAATTAATAAACAAAAAGATAACTTGATCATATAGTAATCGATAACTTGATTAACAAAGAAACATAACATAAGTTTTCTTTGAACACAAAAACATTAAACTTCAAAGAAACATAACATAAGTTTTCTTCGAGTCACGGTCAAACATTTATTCCCTCGAGTCAAAACCCGATCCCAAATCATTGTTGGAAATATTGAGTTTGGAAGTTTATTATTCATAAAGCACAAGATACAAGTAGTTATTGCATCAACTCATTGTATTTGATAAGTCAAGACTTGGTAAAAGGAAAGTGGAGACTTTTGCGTACCACACTCAATTCCTTATCTTTAGGAACAGTTTTAAAATATCTTCAATTCACAGTATGATTTAAGCGCCTTTGGTCGATCCCTTTTCCCGCCAAAAGTCTTGGGAACCGTTCATATACCTCTCCAGCCTATTTATACCTCTCTATTGTATATATACCAAATAACACACACAAACACATATATCACTTTCAAAGAAAACTTCAACAATGGCAGCAAATGGTAACTTTCAAAATGATGCAGAAGAGTACGAGTGGGTATTAAACAACAGTTTTGCTATGGGACGCAGTGTTTAATAATTTCGGGTATGATCCCGTTTACGAATATGGGTCATATGGGCAGGTAGATACGTGGATGAGGTCAATAATTTGGAAATGGCTGCATAGACAAGACTTTTATTGGGATGAGCGTTGGGGACTGAATGATGTTGAGGTGGAGGAAGAAGATAAATAGGATGAGGATGATCAACAGGATGTGCAGCAAAATGTGGTGGAGCAGCAAAATGAAGAGGATGCGTAGCAAAATGTGGTGGAGCAGCAAAATGAAGAGGATCAGCAGCAAAATGTGATGGAGCATCAAAATGTGGTGAAGCATCAAAACTAAGGGGGTCAACAAGATGGGTTTGCATTTGCAGACTCGTTAAATCTGGAAAACAGGATTACCGATCTTGAAACTAAGTTTCAATATCTCCTGGAAAGGAAAAGGATGCAACGCAGGGAGTAGAGCGCTCTGGTTTTAACAATTTGGTGTGAAATGGAGTGAAGCAGTTTTTAATGATGATGTTTTTATGTTTTTAGTATCTTTAGTATTTAGGTAGGATAATTAATTATATTTATGTTTGCAGCTTTTATGAATGGTTGTATCTTTTAAAAAATATCAACGAAAATTGTGAGACCTTGTATGGTTGCTTGTGATGTCAAACTGTCAAAGGTGTGTTTGGTTTCTTGGATAAAAGCAGTATGTCAAATTGTTAAAATCCAGAAATGATGTGTTAATGTTGCTAGTTATAAATAGTATTGCTAAGTGTAATTGATGATGTGATTATTGTGATTCGGGTAATGAGTTAGGTTTTGTGTTTTTGGGACTAATATTTTGCAGGATAAGCTGAGAAAAGTGCTAGAATCCTGAAAAATAAGTCGTTTCGAGTGGAAACTGAATTAGTGTTGCTAGGCATATTTTAGTGCCGCTAAGCCTAACTTAGTCCGGCTAAGGGTTGTTCTGCTATTTTTGAGAGTGCAGGGTACTGTTTTAGAAATATGAATGGTTAAGGGTTTGTACACTTCAATCATTCACAGTTTCACACAAATGTTTTTATCCGATCAAAACTCTATCAAACATAAAACCACTGCTTGATTTTATCAATTAATTGTAATTCCCAGCAAAACCATACACAAATTTTCAAATTTCACAATGTCGACTCTGTCATTTGCCAACCAGCATAACATGATTGCATTCTTGCAAAAACCCACCAAGGAGAATGAAGAGTTCACTGAAGTTGTTGATTTTCTCAATGCTACTCATATTAGGTATTCATTAATAGTTAACCCTACTGTATATGTTTTCAACATCAAACAGTTTTGGGCTACTGCAAAGGTCAAAACTATTGATAAGGAAGTACAGATTCATGCCCGTGTGGATGGGCAGAAGATTATTGTTACAGAGGCATCTGTTAGAGAAGTTCTTCATCTAGGAGATGTTAATGGAATTGAGAATCTTCCAGACTCCATAATTTTTGAAAACCTTCAAGAGATGGGGTATGTAAGAAAAAATGATTCTTTGAAATTTAATAAAGGTGGCTTTCCCCCACAGTGGAAATTCTTAATTCACACTTTGTTACAGTGTCTTAGTACAAAGACTACTGGTTGGAATGAGTTTAGTAGTAACATGGCTTCTGCCCTTATATGTTTGGCAAAAAATAAAGAAAATTTCAATTTTCCAAAATTAATTTTTGATCATGTGGTTAAAGCCTTGGATAAATCTTCAAACCAACATTGCTTATATCCAAGATTTTTGCAACTTCTTATGGACAAACAATTTACAAATAAGAAAGTTCACGACAAGGTTTATCCTGTTCACTCTCATATTAAAAAGGTCTTTTCTAACATGAAGAGAAAGGGTAAGGACTTTCCTGTCATAGTTAAACCATTGTTTCAAGCAATGTTGGAACTAGGTCAACATAAGAAGGGTGAAGGTTCAGGAACTTATAATGAATCAAGTTCCAATGGAACTGATTCAGGTGAAGGAAACAGCAGGTGCCAAGAAACTAAGGGGGACAATGCAAGTGATGAGGATAAAAGTTGTGAGGAAGAGATGGAACTTGTTAAAGAATTGATGGTTAAATATACCAAACTTAAAGAACAGGTTCTTGGCCTATAACAAATCACAGATACTCAGGGGGATGTAATTACAGGTTTGAAGCTGAGGGTTAAGCAATTGGGAGGTCAGAAGGGGTCAAAAACTAGGTCATTCAAAAGACTGAAAAAAATGGGCACAAGACAAAGGATTAGTTCATCTGAAAGCATAAGTTTGGGGGAGGATGATCCCAAACAAGGGAGGAATGAAACCAAGGATTCAGGGGAAGCTATGGAATATTTTGATAGTGCATATGGATGTGGATTCTGGTAAGACTGATGATGAGTATGTGGTTGTTGATAATCAAGGTAATGAGGTTGTTATGGAAGCAGCAATCAAAGGCATGGGAGATTCTACTGCTGGTGCAAGTGAAGAAATGGCCAAGGAGGATACTACTACTGAGGAAAATGTTCCTGTTGCTAGTGATGATGATGAAACTTTGGCTGAAGCAATGATTCTATTGAAGACACAATTTAAACAAGCAGTGCCACAATCACCACTACCAATAGAACAATCACAACCACAACCACAACAACCAAGAGTACCTGTCAAAGGTGTGGTGATTAGAGAACCAACTCAACAAATCAAGAAGAGTGTACAAGAGCCAAGTTATAAGGGCAAAGGCAAAGGTATTATGGTTGAAGAGCCTAAGCATGATCCTTTAAAGGACCTTCCTTTTGCGTACTGGCCCAAACACAAGAAACTTGAAGTAGATGAAGCTGGTGCAAGAAAATTGGCTGCTTCGTTTGCAGAGGAGAATCATATGGTACTTGAACAAAGAAGGAAACAAAAAGATGAATGGAAGAGGAATTATGAAGCTGAAAGGAAGAAATTTTATCTCAGTCAAAGAAAGAAGAGAAAAGTGCTCAGTCGTCCAACAGTTAAGCAAAAGAGGAAGTACTATGAGTACTATCTAAACAATATGAAGGGTTGGAAGCTTGTTCAATTAAAGTGATACTCAGATGATGAGATCTTCAAAATGTATGAAAGAGCCAAAAACTCAATGTAACTAATATATATCAATGTTAATGATAACTGACTTCACATTTTGCTATAAATAATAGTCACATGAAAATTTCATAATGTGACTATTTTGAATGTATTGGTCACATATAATATCCTTATAATGTGGCCATAAACATCATTTAGATACACATTTCTGATATGGTGTGACTATTGTAAAGCCTATAGTTACAATGTGACTATTTTTATTTATTTATTTTTTTTAAAAAAAAAATTATGTTTTTTTGTAAAGCCTATAGTCACATGATCGTGCTTCAATTAAGTGTGACTATACACATTAGGATTTGACAAACAAACACACACTAAACTTTAGACACACATATTAACTTACGTGACCAAATGTATCGAATTTTTGTTACACTTAATCATGTTTCTATGGTTTAGTGTGACCATATATGACATTTGGTCACATTCGTCAAGTGTGTGACATATATTTGTCACTATTAAATGCATATCGTGACTAACGCTTCAAACTTACTTTTCAGTTGTCACACATTTCAAACGCTATGTGGCTAAATATTCAGCAAAGAATAGCCGTCACGTTTAAATAATGTGTGACAAACTTGACTATATAATTTAGCCACATAAACAATTACCTCATGTGATCATATATCTATTTTGGTCACACTTTTCAATTGTGTGACATATATTTGTCACATATGTATATCTATAGTGTGACTAATGTTTCGAGCTGATTTGTATCTGTCACACGTCCTAAATTAAAAGTGATTAAAATGTCGAAAAATATTTACCAGTTACCCTCTAGTCACATATATACGCAAATGCGTGACATATATTTTATGAAATTGTCACACAAGTCGGATCAAGTGTGGTTGTTTATTTTATTCTGGTACATTTAGTCACGTAAAAATGTTACCGTGTGACCGTTCAAAATCGACCATGGGTGACGAAAGGCCATTTTTGTACTAGTGTTAACCAAAGAGTTGACCCAGACTAAAGAAGTCAGATCTATCACCCTCACTAACCAAAAACCACCTTTTGTAAAGATAAAAGATCCTAGTAAACTTTTCAAACATATTTCGCCAAAAGAGAAAGAAAGTAGGGATTTTCCTCCTCCTTCAAGCCATATCCATTTCGTAAACACCATTACTACAATACCTAACCCACTTGTGGAAAAAGGTCACGACTCAACCGAGAAAAAGAGTAATGAAGTTGAAAAGGAAACTCTTGAAAGCTCATTTGAAGGTAAGTTCAATGAGGGGAAAGTTCTAAGAGAAGAATCCGAAAACCCAAAAGGATCTTTAGGATTATTGGATAGCTCCCTTATAGAGAAGCTTGAGAGAGGTATGGTGAAACTTTCCATTGGATTTGGAAATAGAAAAGAGGAGAATGATCCTAGAGTTTTTAAGATCTCTTGCACGACTAGGAAGAAGCTTATAACTGATGCATATATTGATCCCGACTCACCAATGAGTGCAATATCCCCCTCTCTGTACAATGAGGTCTTTGCCGAACAAGTTACATATAAGGGTTTCAATTTCGATGGGATAATTAGAAAAGGACCAATTATGGTTGGGGGGGGGGGTTCATTTACAACATTGACCTAATCGTAATCAATGATATGGACTCCTTCATTAACCCAACGTTAACCAACCTGATCTTCGAAAAACCATTCATCAAGGAAACCGGAGTGACTTTCGATGAGGATGATGGTAGTGTATTATTCACAGATGGTGTTAGGAAAGTGATCTTTCGAGATGGCAACGAGGAGGTGTATGAATATCAACCACAGTTAGCCGGAAATACAAGGGAGCTACAAGCTAGGAAATCTGGTAGGGTAAAGCGACATGACCCTAGTAACCTTAATACCTTGTATGATTGGTCACATCTATTTTTATAATGTATACATAGACGTAGGCTTACCCATGAACATTATGTCTTTGTTTCACTATAATAATATTTGCATACGGGGATTAATATACAAGGGAGAAAATATTGTCGGTAGGGACCATGATGTGTAGGTGTTTATGGGTAACATGACATTCACGATGGGCTTTACAATTGTAACCAACATTGAGGATTACATTGATCCTATGTTATCACAAGTTGTTTTCGGGGCACCTTTTTGCGGGATCACTAACTTAGTAGTTGACGAACAAAATGGTATTATGACTTTCACCGACGGGATTAAAACAATCTCATATCAAACACCGTACAAGTTATGGGATTTCAGAGAAGTAGACTGTGATGGGTTAAATAAGTTGGGCTCGCAACTTGTTTTGACTGATGATGACGTAAGGAGAGGATGTAAAAGTATCTTTGAACTATCATGTAGATTCTTTAAGGATGTTAGTAAGCTTAGTCCAAAATATAGTAAGGACATCTTAGAACTTGAGGATCCAAAATATCTGGATTATGAGAGTGATTCTAACGAAGAAGGAGAGGATGATCTAGATAACATGACGAATGATGGAGTCACGTAATAGGGAGTGACTTTGAGTCTAGCTACAAGACTCATAAATAAAGAAAGCGCTTCTTGGGAGGCAAACCAAGCTTTATTTTGTTTGATTGTTTGTTTGTTTATTTGTTTTTATTTGTTTCCATATGTATTTTTCATTCTTATTATTTATTGTTCATGTCTCTAATAAATTTGTAAAAATGCTTTATTTTGTTTTTAACCTCGTCTTAATCACATATAAAGGTATTTTGCAAAAGATAAGTGTAAGGGAAGCTCATATTCGTTTTAAAGAACGGATAATGAACCATAACAATAAGATATGAACATACATATTAGTATTTGTTTGAGTCAAATGCTTGTATCGAGTCATAATGAATTTTTTGCAGCGATTCCACGTCTTAAAACATAGATTTTTCTAGAAATTTTTCCAGAAATAAAATATAAAAACTCTGTCAGGTCCATTCTGACGGTGTCAGGGTTTAAACCTGACGACGTCAGCTTTTATTTTTTGAAAATTTTTTTAGATTTTGTTTTTCTGCCGGAATTGTAAAATTTCGTAAAATCTCAAAATTTTAAACTCTAGGAATCTGCAAACGTTTATTTTGTAAGCATTATATCTTTACTTGCTTTCTAGGATTTACTTTTATATAGAGTTTACAGCCGATTTTACGCGAGGTTTCATGTTTGTTTTCTTTGTTGTTTAACAGGTTATATTGGACAAAAAGATGATTATATCTCAGGGGTGAAGCTTTATATACACATTTTCTTGGAGGAAGATTTAACCATGTTACCATATTTTCCATACCAAGCGAATCAGGGGAGTATTAGTTTCTTTCATTCTCATTTATTTTTACTTTTACATCTTTTAATTAAACATTGGGGACAATATTCGACTTAAGTGTAAGGGGGTAAATTGGGATACCCTAGAAACGAAAACTTCACTTTATTTTTGTTTTGTTTAATAGTGAATGTGTAATAAAACTAAAAGAAATACTTGTTAGGGTAATTTTAGCACCAAATTTAATTTTTTTTGCAACATATAGGAGTGAAACTTTAGTCTTAATAAGCGTCTCATAGATAGAAGTTATATGACTAGCACAAAAGCCGTACCACTCAAAAATTTTCCGCCCCAAATATGTGAGATTCGCCTTTAGATTATTAGGAAAAAGCATTTATCTTTAATGCTTGTGAGTGTACCGGTAGTATTTAGATTCTAGAACTTGCGATAGCGATGCATCCCGAGACTGCTAGTGAGACTACATTCGTGTACTTAGGATTTACTAAAGCATTAGGATAACCCTTGTTTAAAACCTGTATTATAATTACATTGACTTCATTGGTCAATTAATTCTCCCACACCTTTGCGATGTACTCATTTTTAGTACACAATACCCCTAGTACACCCCTCAGAGCCTATCTTTTTTGTTCCTAACTTTAAGCAACTTACTTAAAGGAAGAATTTGTTTACAATCCACCCCCAAATGTACACCCAAATTGCCTTAGCCTACCTTGTATGCACGCATCTTTAATGCATTATTGTTATTTGTTTAAACCCTAGTTAATTGTCTAATTGATTACATGGTTGCTAAGTCGAGTCATATCTTATACATATTGTTTTAGGACAATTGAGACTCATGGGTAAAATACTAGTGTTATGAAGTAATGGGAAAGAACGTCATTTATTACCCCCATATATGCATTAATATTTTAAAGTACTCAAAGTGTTTCGATTATCTTGATTCGAGTCTTTATTTTTAATTATGTAAAAGTTCAAGTGTAAGGGGAGGGAACGAGCCCCCTTGATGTATTACGAAGTATTTTGGATGGTAGGGCAAGAGTGTATGAAAAAAAATAGAAAAATGAAGAAAAAAAATAGAAAAAGAAAAGTAGAAAAAACATACGGACTACCATCTCATTTCTTTTATATTTATGTTGGTCATAGTTAGCTTTAGATAAGTTGAGTCTTGGCTTAGCAATGTCGCATTATACATGTAATTAACCAAGACAATTGACTTGCCACCAGTAAAATATCCCTTATCCAACAAACCGTGTTTTTTCCATATCCCTACACCTAACGTTATAACCCTTTGAAAGACCTCTTTGATAGTTTATCCTAGGTGCTTACGCCAAAGTGGTGGAGGTTTTTGATCCTTTCCCAAGCCTATGGTAATTTATTTGCTCTGATAGGTAGTCATAGATATTTTTTCCATTTCCATTTGTGATATATAAATTTATTACACCCGAGAGATGAGAGTATCCAAACACTATATGTGAGGTGTTAGTGTATAATTTCCAAGCTTATTTTGACTAAGGTGGAATGATCATTTGTTGTAATTACTTTTATATTAATGTTAAATGACCCCTAACTTGTATTTTGATTGGTATAAATGCTCATTTGCTTGAGGACAAGCAAATCCCAAGTGTAAGGGTATTTAATAAGGATTTATTTGATACGTTTTTAGGGGGTCATTTAAGCCATAAATCGTGTTTTTATGGTCAAATATTACCTTAAATTGTTTCTTTTGTTATTTTAAATACTTGGTACGTGAATTCTGGAAAATGGAGCATTTTGGAGATTTTCGGACGTTTTTATGCTCAAGAATGAATAAAACAAGAAAACCAAAAAAAAAGTCTGGAATTAACAACTGACGGCGTCAAGCTTTGGAGCTGACATCGTCGCCTTATGAAGTGATGATATGGCTTTTTACACTAGGCGCCCAGAAAAGAATTTGGAAATTAATACGGGACGGCGTCAGGCACAAAAAGTGCAAGGCCGCCTGGCTTTGTGCTATAACGAGGCGGCCCAGAAGTATGATAAAGGGACGGCGTCAGAAGGTCTCTTGGGCTATACGAAACCCTAAAAGCGGCGACTTGACGGCGTGAGGACTTATAACCCGACGCCGTCAGGGTTGTAAATCTATATATAGTTTTGCTTTTTCATTCATTATATGTTGGAACTTTTGTGTACAAACCCTAGTCTGACTTTTGTAGTAAATTTAGGGTTTCAAACCCTCTTTTCTTCCATGTTCAATTAAATATAAGTTCTTCCTTTAATCATTCAATATGTCTATGTGTTGTTTGATTAATTGTTTGTCTTTTCTTTACATTAACATGCTAGCTTAGATTCCCTAGTGTTTGCTTAGATCTAATGAAACCTAGTTATTAATTATTGATTGTTTATTTGTTATTGATTGTTTGGTTGATCGACTAGCGTTAGGTTTAAGAAAACTAGCTAATCTCCTATACAGTAACAAGCTTGAACGTCTTAAGAAACGTAATCGGATGTGTACTACGGTTTTATTGGTTGTATTTAATGCATGAGTAACTATTAATAAGGCTATGATAGGATACTAAACGTGTCGTCATAAGAAGAGATAGAAGCTCATAGGGTTGGGGAAGGACGTATACGCCCCCACGAATGGTATTAAGGAATACAATCCTTCATCCAAACGATTGTCACAAATCAATGAATCAATAGGAGATAACTAGGGAGTAGTAAAATCTAAGTAAACACGTTTTTCTCTTATAAGTAATCCACCACATTTATTTTCTTGTTATTTTATTTTATTTTGTTTGTTAGTAGTTTTTGGGTTAGTTGACTAGCAACTAATTCTACCGTATCTTCCAAATACCCAAGATTTTTACTGCTTTCATAAAATATAAAAATACAAAAAGAATCATCCCTCACCTTTACACCTAGTTGACATAGTTTTCAATCCTAACGACACTATTCCCCTAGAAAATGATCAATCCCCCATTATTTGCCACTCACTATACTACACTGGTCAGGTACACTGCCTGGAGGATTTCAAGCTTCTCAAGATCTTTTGAGAAGTAAAAATTCTGCGAGTCTGCAATCCCGCATCAACACTCATGACATTTAGCATTTGTAGTTTGACTTTAGAAAGAGAAATGGCAAGTACAATCTACAAATCATATCCAAACACCCCCTTTAACCAATGCATTTAAAACAAAAGTCAAACTGAAAATACTAAATGGGAGTTTTACTACAAAATGCAAATGCTCATGGATACACTCATGAGATGAGCATTTGAAGTTTGACTTTTGAAAGGCCAACTGAGAAACAAATTGGTACACACAGACAGGGACGGACCCTGGATTTTTAAGAGGGTGTTGCACAAAAGAAATGTTTGGCTAACTAAAGTTACATTGTAAGAAATGAAAGTAGCAAAAAAATTTGGGGGTTGCACACACCTCAAAAAACTGTAATTTTGAAATCTTTTTTGCACTTCGTGACCTAATATTGGGTTTAGTCCGTGCCACACCCGACATACATGTGGGTCCGTCAATGCACATAGAATATAAGCTATAAGGCAAACAAACAAATATGGTAACATAACCAACATTTTAATAAATTGAATTATAACAGTCAACTAGGGATGTTACAAAAGTTACTGCACAGGGAATCAATAACCAGCATACCACTCTATACTACTCTGTATACTAATAAATAGACTCATTCAATGTTGCAATCAGCAAAACAATAGACAATCCCAACTTTCTATTCTTTCTATCGACTCCTTGCAAACACTACATTCTAGATCTCCTCTATTCTGCTAACAGCAACAGAATCCTTAACCATGAAGCTCATCATTCTACGCATCACTGTTTCTTAGATGGCCTTGTTGCAAAAAGGGCAAGTACGTAGTTGGTAATCTTTTCACTCCTTTTAAAAGGTCTCGTAACACAACTAGCCACAAGACCACCAATATCACCAGCCTTGTTTTCAACACCACTCTCTTTGAATGGAACAACAGAACCAGTAAAACATGCACATTCAACAATTACAGCCTTCCCCGTCCCATCAAAACCTCGCTTATAATTTGTTACAATAGCCTCTTCCTTTTTCTTTTGAAAAACATCCTCATCCTCAACCAGCTTTCATTTTCTTTTATTTTTGTCCCTTTTGTTATAAAAAAACACCTTCACCCTTTCTAATAACAACACCAATGAAAAACACCTTTACCATTTTTGATAACACCACCACCACCTTTACTTGTTTGTGTTTTGCTTACGCTACCATGCTTTTTGTTCCTATCAATCCCCTTCCATTTATGTTGAGTGGTAAAAGGTGTTGGACTTGTCATTCAAAAATTAGCATCTTGCTCTACCCAACCCTCAACCTCTGAACCTATGTTTTTTTAAGTAAAATTGTGCTAATTTTTGGGGCTTAGGAGCAACAAAGATATCAACTGACTCATGTATTTCAGTCAACTCATACAGCTTATGAACATCATCATCTTTTTTAATCGATTGCAAACCATTTTCTGAGGATTGTTTAGGATCGTAGAAAAACAACGCCCATCTTGGATATTAATATCTGATAATACATTATCAAGGCTTGAACTAAAGATATCCCTATCATAGCTAAAAGCACAAACATCAGTAAATGATCCTCATTGATACCTGAGTGGCCCTTATGCAAATAACCTGTTTGTGTGAATTCTGGACAAAACTTCACTTTCTTCTTCCTGGATATCCTTAAAAGATGTCACAAATATGCTCTTGCTTTCATACATGAGTGGTCCTTAATTTGGATGTGTGTAGCGTTTTTGTGATGCCGGGGAATGTGTTATGAGGGGAGGTGATTCGGGGGGTTATTAGGCGATTATTTGGTTTTTGGGTTCTTAAGTGTGTGTGTATATATATGTAGGAGTTTTTGTGAAGTTAAGTTTTTGATTGCAAATTTTGCCATCAAAATAAAGTCATGCATTGGGAACCAAAGTTTGTCAGATGAGTTCATTACTAGGAACAGTGAAATGACGATTATACCCTATAATTTAAATGAAGACTTTTTAATAGAAAATGAAAGTTTTTAATAAAACACGGTTTTTAATTTCTAAGCACAGACATAGTTTACCAATTTTAAATAAAAGCTTTTTTATCACACGAAAATGAATAATTTAAAAAAATGACTACAAATTGAACCCCTGATTGTTGCATCAAGAGTCATACCATAACACAATTTCACAAGTATAATTATTTGCATATATATAACGTCGCTTTGCGCGGATAGTCGTCTAGTAGGAAAATTAAGAGTACTTTTTTTGACAATTGATAATAAGGGTAGATATATATTCTACATAGCATTCTTTTTTCACCTTCAAATTCGAGATTATTTATATATGAAGTTTATGTTCGAAAACTTTGTGGTATGCAAAGTAAAACTCTATGCGAATATCGTGTTGTGTAAGTATGACATTCGGGTGTATACGCATAGATATGATGTTTATGAAAAAAAAATGTGAAATGATTCATTAATTTTTGGTATTATTTGCCACATTTGAGATGGTTTAGCAAGAGACAACGACTACATTTTTTAGGCAAGAGACAAAACAGAACCAGCGTGCTGGTCCCGCGCCCTAGCGCGCCGTGGGATGTCTTGGTTCTCTTGCCTATAAATAACACCCTCTTGCCATGCTTGAATCTCACCTCTCGACATACATTTCTCCCCTCTTATTTCTCTCTTATATCTCTCTAAATATTTCATAACTTTGTAACAAAGTGTCAAATCTTGGTTCTCCACACCCGGAGTAAGATTTGACACTTTGTTACAAAAGAACCAAGACGATATTCGCAGTTGGTAAGATTTGACACTTTACATATTTGCTTCTCCGCACCCTCTTGCCATAACTTTGTAACCAAGACGAGATTCAAGCATGGCAAGAAAGATGTCTTGGTTCTCCGCACCTGGAGCAAATATGTAAAGTCTTACTCCGGGTGCGAAGAATCAAGGGTGTAAATTCTTGTACCCGGTGCGGTCAAGTAAGGGGTTTGGGACTTCCTTGGTGGAAGTGTGGAGAGTTCGTGAGGTCTTTGTGTGTGGTTCCAGGTGTTATTCACGGTCTAGGATTTCTGCTTGCTTCCCGCGAGAACCTATACATATACCAATAACATACTAACACTTTAATGATTTCTAATCATCTAATTCGTGAACTTGCTTCATGAACTAATAAACATGACTATATGGGGTCTCAAATGGCCTTGTGCCAAACACCCCTAATTCTAACATACTAACTATAACATAACTTTATATTAATCATCAAGGCATAATCTTTACACATGGTTCATGGCATAATTCCAACATAACATGATTTCTAGCATCATGTTCATCATTAATTAAAGCTAGGGTTTACATAAAACCTCAAATTCACACAAACCCGAAATTCCATAATCGCGATTAAGAGTTAAACATGACATACCTTGATAGGGTTAATGATTCTAATATTTGTATGATGTTAAGAGTACATCAAGATCATCAATACATAATTTCATACGGTTCTAGTAGTGATTCTTGCATCAATGGAAGAACTAGCTAAACTCCTTCCAAAAATGTTACTGAGCCACGACCAAAAGCGCGCACACACGTGTGATCATGTCAAATTCCTAGACTTTAAAAGGGTTATTAACCCATAAGGGCGAAATGGTGATTCTTTCCTAAAAGTTTACTTTTCACAGTTAGTCCTTATCATTAAGTCTTTTGCAACGTTAGTCCTTTTTTCGCCACCTATTTTCACTTTAGGTCCTTATTTCTATTAAAAACTAACAGAAACACTTTTTCTAATATTATAATTTTATAATATTTTTCAGACTAAACCGTAAAACTTGGGGTGTTACACAACGACTCATACAATCTCTATCAGAAATGAACAGAAGTGGTGGAAGAGAACCTAGGTCAAATGACGATTGGAAAGCCTGATAATCCATCTGACATGGAGAGTGGTGAAATCCGTACAGAACACTATGATTATGACTTCGTCCTCAACAACTTCAATTCTGACATTATTCAGATTTGGTCAAAGAGATAAATGTAAGATACAACGGATATAATGATAAAGACATCACAAAAGTCTTCAAGACTGTCGACAAGGATGCTAAAATGATATCTCAAGATCATATGGCTACATCAGAAACTCAACCTCATAACTTGAATCACCACACAATGATATAATCAGAAGACCCAATAATAGAAGGAGATAAGAATAAATCATTCGGAAAGATTCAATATACCTTCCTTGATGACATTAATCCGCACATCTATACCAAGTGGATCAAAAGTTTACTCTAGAGAAGATTGCTGGAATTGATGACTTACTTGATGAAATGAGGAGAAAATACATTCATGCAATGATGTTTTTTAAACAACGAGATAGAGCATGATCTGAAGAAATAATAACTGACATCATTGATGTAACCATTAAAGTGCATCTGAAAGTCTTGGTACCATTCTTTACTATTGGAAGAAGTGATGAGTTTGATCTATGATTTATCAAAGGAAGATTTCCTTATCTTGCACCAAGAGACATCATCTTCCTCTTAGATCAAACAAAATCGTTCAAGAACCAATCTCCAACTCAAAACATACCTTTGATTGCCTTGAAGAGATTCATCAGAGACATACACGTTTAGCCCACATATCTGACTTTCAAATTGGATTAGAAAGTAATCAGGCACTCATCAACCTCTTGAAACCAAAGACATACTTCAATGGACACGAAGAGACACCTGATTATGCATTCATTAATTACCCTTCTCACGATGTGGTCTACGTTGACCAAAATGGTATTAACAGAGTTATAAGAACAAATTAAATTGAAAATTTCTCTGATGGAACTCTTGAGATGATTTTGATCTGATTGGAAAGAAGAAAGAATGAATAAATTGAAGAAATAGCAAGCTCAAACTATCACATTGAAGTAGAGACATTCTTCGCAAAGGAGGCATATCAAGAAGAGGTTGGGTATGAAGACACAATGAACCAAATAAGGAGCCGCTTCTCATTTCGTGAAGGGATAAGAGCTTATAAGAAAAGATGTGGATGTTGTACCTACAAAAATAATCACCAAATACTTCTTCAAAGAAGACACCTATACTTTAACAACCCAGACTTCTATTACATTTTGGGAGATTGTTAGGAATTACAAGGGAAATGTAATATTAGTCCACGAAGTAAGTTAGTTGTTTTTATCATTATTAGGACTCTAAGGACCTATCATATAATAAGTCACAAGTCACTAATGATTGGTTTTAATATAAATACCAATTATTAGGTGATGTGACATAAGACTTGAGAATGGTAGTGTACACATAGTATGTGTGTGTGTGAGAGAGAGCGTACAATTTGTTATGTCACTAGTGTCTGTACTTCACTACCCAAGTTTGTTTAACTCGACTAATAAACTTTGTTTCTAAATATGATATGTATTCTTAACTAATTTAGGAATTACAAAACTTTCATTCAACACCATTTTTCTTTTGTCATATCCAGTCCTTGAAGAATTAGCAACCACATAAAACCGAACCAAACTTGTTTAATAAAAGAAAAATATTTACTTTTCCTTACCTTTAACTCTTTACTTGTTTGCACTAGACATCTTTAATACCAAAACTAGCTTATATTTCCAATAAATTATCAAAAGACTTTTATGTTACAAGTCAATACAAAACAACAAAATATCAAAATCATATGAACTATGGAAAAAAGCTGGAAAGCGAAATAATTGAGCGGATAAAATTCTAAAAATCGAAGACCATTAAAAGAAGGGTCATTGGGTTTGTCTTGGTTTTATATATTTGTAACAAAATAAAATAAAAAAAAAAAAAAAAAAAAAAAAAAAAAAAGGCTAGTCGTTGTCACCAAGAAAATTCAAAAAATTTATTGTCTAGAAGGAGACATATTTATCATACTCCATGTCAACGGGGGCCTAAATTCAAAGACTTGCTCGTTACTTTTTCGTCAAATTGTTTTGGAAAATGGAATGCGAAATCATAAGTAAGTTAAAAAAAACATTGCAATGGTGGACAAATTTTATTCGAAATTTAGAAACCATTTTATTATTGGTATTTTTCACAAGGAAATTATCTATACTACTACTGTATAATACATTTGTAATTATTCTATAATTAAAAAAGCTTAAAATTCAGATTTTTACTTACTTATTATGGAAGAATTTCAAAATTAATTAGTTAGAAAGTAGGTTGGTTAGAAAGTTAGTTAGCAAACAAGTTGTCTAGAAAGTTTATTAGGAAGCAAGTTGGTTAGAAGTTTGTTAGGAAGTAAGTTAGTTGTTCAAACTAAAATTATTTGACTTAACCATCTCTAATATCTCTACTTATAAAACTTAAAAACAACTAAATGTGTAACCGAATAACGCAAAATATAGTAACAGGTACCTGTCGTCGCATTGCACGGGTACCGTTCTAGTATTATATAACATTTATAAGAGTTGAGATGAGAGCCGACATTGTTCTGAAACCGCTGATGGTGAGGTCGACTCGAAGGAGTGAGACGAGTTGGGTGCACTGTAGAGCCGTGGCTCGAGTCGGCACTGTTAACATGAGCTGAATTTAACTATTTTTTATGATTAATTTGATAATTGATTTTTGTTGTGTGTGTTAATGGCAGGTTAGATGTATGTAATGGGTCTTAAGTTTGTACTTGGACCATCATCAAGTAATATGAATGCTTGTTCATTATTGTTGATGTTTGTAGCTAAAAGGGTGTTTGATTTGGATATTGTTCATTATTGTTGGTGTTACTCATTAATAAGGTGTTTGATTTGGTTATTATTCTTTTTCGATATTAGTCTAAGCTTAATTTTGTGCTTGATTTAATTATTGAATTCTGTTTACTATATCAATGGCATGTTATATACTTACAATATAATGTTAGTGATAGTCGTGGGTTTGCACCCAGACCATTATAAATGCTTGAGCATCCTTTTTTTGTTCTTATGTAGCAAATACTTGGTGATTGGTTTTGGTTGGTGTTTGTGACTAATAGGGTGTTTTTTCACTATTTTTTGCTTAATTTAGTGTAATCGGTGAATTATGTTGCTTCCGTCGATGGCAGGTTAGATGTAGCAATTGGAGTGACGGTCATATGTCTGCATCCAAACTATCATAAGGCGAATAGGTGGTTCTGATAAGAAGCTTGTTAGGTGGATGTACATGTAAATCCTTAGGAGCCGTGTAATGGGTTGATTGGTGTAATAGGTTGCATGATCCTATCATTTGGTTGAATACATTGTTGACAACTACACATGACATATCGGAAACACGAGTATAAAATTAAGCAATTTCTAGCTACAAGTAAGCATATTCATAGCCACATAAACGATATACATTTAACGCTTTTTTAATTTTGCAAACAAAATTATAGAGATATCGAGTTTCATTCACGTACATTGTCATTATATTTTTCACTTATAATTGTGTGGTGCTTATTTCTTACATGCTTTTAGAGATGAATTGTGTTAACTTAATGAATTTTTTTATCAATGAAACACGAGAAGAGGATCGAAGAGCATCTGAGTATAATACATTGGGCATGCCCACTTTAAGAGTAAGTATCATCATTGAAGTTTAAACTCCTTTTGTCTATTGGTACGGGTGGTGTATTGATAACGCTCATTTAGTATATATTTTAGTCACGTTATTTATATGTTTGTGCATAGTATTTGGTTGTGT
The DNA here is from genome assembly GCA_030686995.1 of Artemisia argyi. Taxonomy (NCBI): domain Eukaryota; kingdom Viridiplantae; phylum Streptophyta; class Magnoliopsida; order Asterales; family Asteraceae; genus Artemisia; species Artemisia argyi. Next base: position 36,084,652 of record CM060700.1, on the reverse strand, counting down.
TTGTGAACATTTTATGCTTAAAAGGTACAAAAGATATATTAAGGTTTAGGTAAAACTAAGTCTAAGGAAATAACGAGAAAGACGAAGAAAAGTTGTTGAATCAAGAGCTTATTCACAACAGAAGATTCCATCCATAATAAAGACATCGGGAAGACCATAGAAGATAAAGAATCAAGTTATAAAGGTTCTCGAGCATGAAGAGAAGATCAAAATGTTCATAAAAGGAAAGAGAAGTTACACATAAAGTTTATCAAGAATTATGGGTTACTTCTTCAACCAAAAGTTCAAGAAATTGCACTTAAGGCTCAAGTTCAACCCAAGATTCAAATCTGCCATTCCAACCTTCTTCCCAACCTTGGGCTGGAACTCCAACCTCGGGTTGAGACCCCCAACCTTAGGTTGCTGCACTTTTGGCACTCTTTAGCGATCCAACCCTTCACATGGACGACCATTGCACCTTATTTACTTCAAAGTCTAGATGTTTAATGACCCTTAGTGCTTAAGAAACTTGCTTGGTGGCTAAGGGTTGTCATTCTATTAATAAGGTGCTTTGGTTAAGAGAGAAAAGAACAATATTCACAACTCTTACAATCATTATCAAAAGAACTTTCTCAAGAAAGCTCCCAAGGAAGAAAAATGTAGGAAAGAAGTGAAGCTAGCATTCATAATTCATCATTGTAGTCATCATGGAATCATCGCTAATCATTTAGGCATTGTTCCTAACTCTTGTAATCATCATTACAATCTTTGTAAGACTCTTTAATTATGTTTTCGAGTGATAAATTTTCTGTGGTTATTACTTTGTTTGCCATGAGTGGCTAAGTGCCTTTGTGCACTTGCCTAGATAATGCTTGTAACATGATAATTGGTTGATTATGACTTAATGGTTCTATTCCTATCTCAAGCTAATATTAAGAACGAATTATGCTTTTAATTTTTCATGTGACAAAAATTTTATCAACCTAGATTGATTGTTGATGGTGTAATAGGTCGAAAGAGACATTGTTAATCAATCAATTGTTGCCATTTGTCTATGAAGGTGTTACCTTATGCATTGTCCATTTCTTAAGTAACTTGAATAAATAAGAAACTAAAAGGTGTAGTTGTCGATTACTTGTGAAACTATCGCCGTGGCTGAGCCGTACTGAATAATTATTTATTTACTTATTTTTTATTATTATTTTTTTTTTAGTTTTAATCTTCTTCAATTGGCTCGTTCTTAACTTGTTTGGCCACTCGCTCTTCAGACGAAGAGCTAAGTACACTATTATCTAATCCTGAAAGTTTATTCCGAAAACCAAAAAAAGACACCCTTTAATTCCAAAAGAGAAAAGAAAACCAAGAACCGTTAACCCACCTTTCGATAACCTTTTAGAAGTTCATCTTATAGTTGACCTTTTTCAAGAATTTCCATTCTCAATTGCCGACGATTGACCTATGTGGGCCACAAATAGGGTTGTATCTCCTACACCCACGGCCGCCATTGTTCCCGTTAATCTCAGAGATAACTTTACTATCAATGGTCATCATCTTTCGATGATCAAAGACAATCACTTTGATGGTCGAGTTTGAACCGATCCACAGCCAATTTCCTTGAATTTGTGACATGTTTCGTTATGGAAATACCAAAGCAAATGTAATCAGTCTTAAACTCTTTCCATCATCTCTCACTGGAGAAGCAAAAATTTGATATAACAAATTAAGCTCCGGAGTGATTACAACTTGGGACCAAATGAGAGAAGCCTTTGTTGGACGTTTCTTTCCACCGGACATGTTTGATCGTCTCCTAAGTGAAATTCGTAGTTTCACTCAAAAAGAAGGAGAAAATCTTGTCGAAGCTTGGCTTCGAATGAAAAACACGCTCCAAAGTTGTCATGGACACGGTTTGTCGCGTGGTAACATCATCCAAATCTTTTACCATGGTCTTGATCACTCAACTCAAGGAATCCTAGACGCTGGAGGAATTTTCCTCTACAACACCCCTAACGAAGCTTATAACTTACTTGAAGACCAAATACTTTTGAAGCTTGATTGGTCTAAGGATGCCAAAACCAAACCTCAACGAAAAACCGTTGCATTCGACGAAGGAACTAATGAAAATTCCAAAATCATGGACATGATGAAGATCACACATCCAAAATCGATTCCAAATTCTAAAGTATTCAAAAAGAGATCAAAGATATGCTCGATGCATGCAATTATTGTGGAACTGTTCATCATCCGAATGTGATGATAAACCCATGAGAGGTCCCGAAGCGGAAGCTAATTACGTTTATGGAGGATTATCGTTGTTAGATAATATTACCATATGCATATAAGCATAGACTCAGATACTCGGATACAATCTATAAGAACCTAATAACTTGGCATATGAAAAATCTAATGAATAGATCCATCTCCACATATATAAACACACGATAACTTCTTCATCAACATGATCACAACTAAGATTCGAATTTCTCATATCTGTTCATCTAGAATGATCAAATCATGATGAACCATAACACCAGTCATGTTGTAATCCTTTGTGGCCGGTCTACAAGTAATTCACGACAAACCAACATTAGTAGTCGTTCTAAGAGTATGGGACAATCAAGTATTTGTCAACACAACCTAAAAAATTTGCACTTTACTAGATGTATTTTGTTTCTAATTACTTTAGGGACCTTAGTAATGGCATGAAACATGTGACAAAAGTTCATATGAGGTGAGGTGTGTTTGGAAATGATAGAAGTAGCAGTGAGTAGTAATTGTAAGTGGTAGATGTTTTATCTTATAAAAAGGTTTGGTAACATAGCCGTAAGTGTAATCATGATGTGTAAAACAACTCTTAAAGGCTCTACGCTCCTAAATGTAACTTCATGGAACATTGGAAAATAAAAAATTTCAACAAAAAAGATAAACATAATTGGTTCTTGCTAAATGAGCATTAAAAATTATAGCGCTTAACGCTAACCACTACAAAATGCTTTGCGCCAAACACACTCATAGTTAAGGGTGTTAAACGGGTTATCGGGTTGGGTTGAGGGGTTATCGGGTCAGGTCTATCGGGTTTTGAAAAAATAAAAACTAATCCGCAACCCAACACTATAAGGTATCGCGTCTATTGGGTTGCGGGTTGTCGAATCGGGTCTATCGGGTTATCGGGTTACCTGCTAATTTCATCCCACAAATTGCTTCATTTATTTAAACACCACCCAACGTTAACATAACTTCAATGTTAGATGAATATGGCACTAATATTTCCTATGGCCTGATACCTAACAAAGAAACAAAGTATATTACAATTAGGCACTTAATATTTTGGGCAGTAAGCATGTTGTTTTTGCATCATGTAGCAAAATAATTGTAAGACTGAGAAGTCTAAGCTACTAATGCAAATCTGCATGGCACTAAAACCAAATTCGAAGATGTAGTTTATAATATTTATATGTAGCAAGCTTGTTGGTTAAGGACTGTGACTAAAAGACTACGTGAAAAGGGTTTTAGTTAAAAATTATCAATTTTTTAGTGGGTCATTATAGCTTATCGGGTCAATCCGATAATGAATTGATTAAGACCATAACATGACCTTATTAGGCTATCGGGTTTATCGGGTTGACCCGATAAACCCATTAATCTAAGTTTGACCTAAATCAACCTGACCCTATAAGGCCTTATCAGGTCCGAGTCGGGTCGACCCATTTGACACCCTTACTCATAGTCTCTTCCTACCTCCGTCCCAAACTTTTTAAAGTCTTTACTGTTCAACTTTAACCGCAATACTTTTATGTGTGTTATATAATACTTGATTCAAAATATATGAATAGATTGAGTTTCAAATATAGTTTCATTGGTATAATTTTCATCAAGTGTTATATAAAATAAATAAAGATATTTAGGTAAAAGTTGAAAAAAAAAAAAGAAAAAAAAAAAAAAAAAAAAAAAAAAAAAACTCTTAAAACACTTATTTTGAGACGGTTGGAGTTATATTTTAGGAAAGATATTTCGTATATCATGCACATAGTGATATGGCCTGTGTGCATTAGCACTTAGAAGCCCAAAATATAACACCAGGAGCATTCAACATGCATGCCAACCTTATTTTGAGTTCACTTCACATGACCCAACTCTCAAGTCTCAACTGTCACCAAAAGCTGAAAATGTTTTGCCATGTGATAGAACTATTAAGGCCCATCTAGTAAATTGATTCAACTAACAAATAAACGAATCAAAGTGTAAATTTTAATTCATTTAGCTATTTTTTTTGAGAAATTCTATTAGATGATACATTAGTAAACCTAGGCCCGGTTTGTGGGCTTAAAGTTAATTAATGTTTTAAATTATTTGCATTATAAATAGTCGCTCATAAAACATACCTTTTTGTGTAGGCACGAGCCGTCTGCATGTGGTCTTAGTTTTCTTAATTAGGGTTCGATAGGATTTGCTGTGTTTACTTATCGTGCAAGAGAAGAAGCAAGTATAGAGGAGTCACGGAGAGGTGTGCAATAAATACCGTCACACAGGGCCTCCACTTAAAAAATGCCACATTTTTATTAGTTTTGTATATAAATATGTACTGTATAATATTAAACATATATGTGTCATATAATTAAAGTTTATATGCATTTTCTCTTTAGTTTACAAGTGTAATAGGACTACTTTGTTGTTATTGCTTAGGATCACCGAAAACTACGAGACGGCGCTGAGCAAGTACAATATACCATTCTAATAATATACATGATATGCTAATACATATAGCAACACACATATAGCCTATTCATATTAATTAGTAAGATCACGCCTAGCAAATTTCTTCTGTATATTTCATCTAGCTAGTGATACAAGAATGACCTGGGACAAGTTCTAAACATAGGCAAATTTCTTCTGTATATTTCATCTAGTTAGTGATACAAGAATGACCTGGGACAAGTTCTAAACATAGAATTAATCCATTCATGACAACCCAACATATACTGAAATATATGCCTTGCATGCACGGTATGATACGGTTTACGGTTTTGCTTTAATTGTTTCTCGTTAGGAATTGTAAATTTAACGTGCATGGTCATGGCGTATAACATCTTAACCGCATCTATCTGGTGTAAAAGTTTCAAACTAATATATACGTGAACCTGCGATCGCGTAAAACTAACCAGGAGTTCTTAATATGGGTGTAAAACAAGTAAAAACAACGAAGGGGCAATCATAAGAGATTTGGACCCACGACCTCAAATAGTCCAAAACACACACCCGACTCGATTTGTTAAATAATACACAAACATTGAAAAACAAGAACGATATAATTGGGTGCACGTACGTATACTATAGATCCTGTCCGCCGACCCTCCAAGATTTGTCTCATATCATTGACTTTCGCATGTTTGAATAACATTTAGTTTCTACTAATAAATCCAAAATTGAATCGATCAGTGTTCATATTATTCATGAAGAATATAATGTAACAATGAATTAGCATTAATATAGTTAACCAAAACTCAACTCTTAATTTATGAACATCACGTTTGTTAGAACTATAAGAGTTTCTACTTTTCTATTACAAAATTCAACTCTTAATTTATGAACATCAAGGTTTTAACCTCTAGGTAGTGTATTTAATTGATGTAGCAAAATATAAGCACATACTCTGGGTAAGTTCATAGCTAAAAGGAAATGAAGACGGAATCCTAACGCTCTATCGGATGGGGCTATCTTGGTTTTTTTTTTTTTTTTTTTTTTTTTTTTTTTTTTTTTAATTTTTTTTTTAATTATAATTTTTTCCATCCTATACCAATATCTCACAAATGCCTCCAGCGAGGCTTGAATACATACCACTAGATCAAAGGCCTTTGGTGGGCTATCTTTGGTATTTTTATATATTTATGAAGGCAAGTAAATTTTTAGGTTTTTGGATTGTATTGATGATGCAATGAAAAACATAAATAAAACAAAATGCAATTAAATAAAAGAAGATGACAATCAGCGGTATATATGCAACTACTTAGGGACAATTCAGCTAGGTTTCAAACAAACTAACAACAACTTAATTAAATGCAAGTATGTGAAAATTATCTTAAGTTGAGGTGATCTTGACGTGGTTAATCAAGGGACACCTCCTATGGGCGATTTAAGGCAAGGGCTGGATAACCTAGCCTAATCTACTCATGCAATACATACCGTTCCTAATCCAAGTAAACTAAATCTCGTGCGTTCAAGGCAGGGAATCCTATCGAGAAAACTAACCTAGATATGAAAATACCAGCACGGGTGTCTCAACTAGCTTATGTAATTTACTAAATGGCCAATAGATAACTCTAATTTAAAGCAGATCTAGACTAACTGGATATGTTTGGTTAATTAAATCTAAAGTCTATTACTGATTTGATTCCTTACATATCGATTGATCCAGGTGCTAGACAAATGATATAGTTGCAAAGATTAAAGACTATTATACTTAATGAAAACAAAATAGTTATTTAACTTTGAAATGAATCAAATAGCAAAACATAGTTACTTGCATAAATTAAGATATCACAAGTTGTTAGTTCATCCTAATATATGTTTTATGCATCATAAGCAGTCGCTAACAAGTTTAGCCAAAGCATATTAGTGATGATCACACACATAAATAAGGTAGGCATGATAACAGAAGACATAACTAATCAAACTGTAACACCCTCATTTTCAAAGATAGCGGTGGATGCTAGATTTGGAGTATTACCTCATGGAAACATAGTCACAGTAATAGAAAATGAATAAAAAAGAGACGTTTTGAAAAATAATGTTACCATTCATTTAAAATATCAGAGTTTTATAAAATGAGGTCCCAAAATCTATGCGAAACATAGAGTTTGAATGATAACAGGTTTGAAAGTCCTTCCAGTCCAGTGCCACTCCGTGCCATAAGTTACTCAATTACCTAAGATATATGATTAAAGGGGCCAACACAAAGGTTGAGTGAATTCATAGGTTTTAGTGTGTAGTCGTTGAATACAAGTTTCACTGGGTTTAGTTGTTACACCCATTAAGGAAAATGTAATGTTTGTGATAATTGCAATGCATTTACAATTATCACGGGGAAATAGTATTATTGCACTAAGCTCATGATACCCCACGTTAACATGTCCAGGTCATGGGGCACTGCAGACCAAACCATGACGGGACGTAATAAGGATTAACTTGCCAAAGTTAACCCTTTTAGTTCTCAAATATAGTGTTATTGGTAACCGGCAGGGGTAAACCAAAGGGGAGTTGTCAAACTCCAAATAGATCTATTCACTATACTCGCATTCACTTGCAAGTGATTATAGTTCATGATATTTGGGTGTAATGTAATGATGGCATAGTAGGTACTCGTGCAATAACCAAAGAAAAAGACTTGTATTCGATTTAAATCATATATCCCCCTCACAAGGTTTGTAAAGCATTTTAAAAAAAGTGAGGCTATGAAGTCACCTGGGATTAGGGAAGTGTGTTTGTGATATTATACGGCCTACTCACGCAACGTGTAGTGTATGTCAAGTCTGAGTGGGGTTTTTAAGTTTTCAACACTCTGGTTTCCTAAGTAAGTATTCTTAGGGTTTACTAGATTTAGATATAACGTGACACCGTTCGGGCCATCATAATCCAGATGTATAAAACCCCTCACATGAAGCTCCCTGGTATTGTGTTACGTTGTTAAGTATTAGAGTTTTAGATATAACATAACACCGTTCGGGCCATCATAATTCAGAGGTATAAAACCCCTCACATGAAGCTCCCTAGTATTGTGTTACGTTGTTAAGTATTAGAGTTTTAGATATAACATAATACGGTTCGGGCAATCATAATCCAGAGGTATTAAACGCCTCACATGAAGCTCCCTAGTAATGTGTTACGTTGTTAAGTATTAGAGTTTTAGATATAACATAACACCGTTCGGGCCATCATAATTTAGAGGTATGAAACCCCTCACATAAAGCTCCCTAGTATTGTGTTATGTTATTAAATACTAGATTTAAATATAATGTATCACCGTTCGGGCCATCATAATTCAGAGGTCATGTAGTAAACGTTTGAGGAGTCAGGGCACTTTAATTCATAAATCCAGCAAACTCGTCAAAACTAATACCCCAATGAAACCCCTCACATGAAGCTTTCTAGTATTGTGATACATTATATAAAAAGGATAGCACTTTATTTATAAGAAAATACTTCATTTAAACCTTTAAGTTTATAAGTTGACACTATTTACCCTTAGGTTATAAACTTTTACGAAACTAGTCCTTAATATAATAACTATATATATCTAATCTTAGGCTATATAACTTCACATAATAGGTCCTTATACTTATAGCTTCCAAGAAATAGCAAAAACAGTCCCTAGACTTAATATTTTCATAAAGTTACAATATATAATCCTATGCATGGGAAACTTTGCAAAACTAATCCTTTTTCCATGCAAACTATAATTTAATGAAACAAAAAGTTTTCTAGGCTTATGACTAACTAATATAAGCTTAATTAAGTAACCTAGATTAGCTTATAGCTTATGAAAAGGGCTTATAGCATGTAAACATGAATTCAACTCATTTTAGGGTTTTGAAAAGAAAACAAGCAAAAAAAAATGACCAAAGCTCATGCAAGGGTTCCTATGTGATATAATATATCTAATAACTATCCTAGTATAGTAAGAGAGTTCATTGAACAAGTATAGAGGCTTACGTGACCTAAAGTGGGTCGTTAGGGGTGTTTAGGGTTTCTCAACTAGATATGAATTCGACAAGGCTTCTAGGCTTGACTCTCTAGACATCTTAGCTTACTATGGGTTATTAGGGACCTTATGCTACTGCTAGTACTAGAGATTGAAGGTGGAGAAGTGATGGTTGGATGGTTTGGAATGAATTGGTTAACGAGGGTATTTATAGCCCTCGTTTGGATTCTTGGCCAAGTTTTAGGTATTGTGGTGTCACGAGGAGGAGGGGTAACTCATGGAAGCTAGGGTGACTAATGGATGCTAGGGGATGGCTAGGAGGCGGTGGTAGGGCTTTTCTGGTGGTGATTTTGCCATTAAGGCCTTAAAATGACAAGTCGCTTATAAGTAGGTGCATAAGCTACTTGTAAGATACTATGGAGGTGCTAGGGTGAAAAGTAGGTGAGTAAGCTGCTAGGATGGTGGTGACATGGTGGTGACAAGGTGGTGGGTCATGGAGGTGCTTAGGTTTAGATTTAAACTAGTTTAGAATTAGTTTAGGACTTATATTAGATTAGGGTTTAGTACTTACATTAAGGTTTATTAAGGGATTTTAGGCTAAGATTATGGTTTAGGAATCATCTCTTAAGTGGTTGTAGCTTGTACTAAAGAAATGGGAAGGTTTTGACCTAGTTTCGGGGCCTAAATGACCTAATTATGGTTCTTTGCTTAAGAGACTTGTACTATGAGCTATGAACAGTTCTACTAGGGTTTTAGTGAGGTAATGTAGCTAAGATAACCTATACATAATCCTTGAACACTTTCAACCTAGTTTGGATGAGAAATTAGGGTTTTTGAGCTAACCGTAAACACATAGGGCTTGTTTAGGGTTTATGATAACTATAGTATACTAGTATGATAGAATACTTGTTGAAATGATGTTTATAACTTAGACTTGACATACTTGAAGGTTTACAAGGTATAACCTTAGTGATATTTGGCAGTAGTAGTTGCGTGAGTCGTCTATGAGGCTATGTAAGTTACTTTACATAGTAGGTGAGTGTAATGATACTTAGGGGAAATGTAATAAGGCATAGTGGGAATATGTGCTAAGGCATAGTGGGAAAATGTGCTAAGGCATAGTGGAGATGTGCTAAGGCATAATGGGGATTACTAAGGAAAAAATTTTACCCTAGAAAAAGAGCTAGTATATATAACCTTGGTGAAAATGTCGGGTTGTTACAGTCTCACCTCCTAAGAGAAAATCTCATCCCGAGATTTAGTTAAAAGTAAGAGTGATAGTTGAGATAGATGAACTAGTTTATGATCCGAAGGAAATGAAGGTAATGATGATGAAGAAAAGGAATCGTTTCATACAAACAGATTATGAATTATTTGTATGAGTGTCGTATACTTAGGCCCACTTATTTATAATTTGTTACTTTCAAACAGAGGCGTCCCAATCCTTGTAAGTAAGAAGTTATAAACTTATGGTTCGATGGTTTATAATTTCCTTATTCAAATGAAGATGCGTCCCAATTCATTTCAATAAGATGATTTTAAATCATCCTTACGTGATATCCGCCAAAATACGATGAGTAGAAAAACAATTCTTATGATTTTTCCTAAAATCATAAAGAGTGACGAGAAGAATGCGAGGATATCTGATGAGACGAAAAGTGTAACGCTTTTAGGGGGTCATTTAAGCCCTAAGTCGTGATTATTTGATCAAATATTGCCTCAAGTCGTTCCTTTTGTCATTTTAGGTACTTTGGAGAAGAACTCTAAAAAAGGAAGCATTTTGGATGTTTTTGGAGCAAAAAGTGAAGAAAACGGCAAAGTCTCTAAATCAAGCTCGAAATAGTACCTGACGGCGTCACGCTTTGGAGGTGACGGCGTCACGTATTGGCCAAGAGGTGGACAAAAAGTTACACGAGACGCGCTAGAACATTTTTGGAAGTTAAAGAGTGACGGCGTCACCAAGGCCGTCAAGAGCAAAATTTACATGTGACGGCCAAGAGTGGAATAACACATGACGGCGTCAGATCTGGATCTATGAAATCCGAGGAAAGTGTTGGCGGCTAGTTGACGGCATCAGGATCATAACGTGACGCCGTCAGGCCTGTAATCTCTATACATAGTTTTCTAATTTTCATTCATTAAAGAGAGAACTTTTGGGAGGACTTGGGAACAAACCCTAGGTCGAATTTTACAGGGTTTTTCACCCTTCTTTCATTCATGTTTCAATAAAGATAAGTCTTCCAATAATCATTCAATATGTCTATGTGTTCTTTGATTCTATCTTATGCTTGTCTTTACTTTAACATGTTAGGCTGGGTTTGTTTGTGTTTGCTTAGATGTAATAAAACCTAGCTATTAATTGTTGGTGGATTGTTTGATATTAATTGTATTGGATGAATGATATCGATGTTAGGCTTAAGAAAACTAGCAAACTTCCAATTGGTAACATGCTTGAACATCTTAAGAAACATGAATCAGATGTGTACTACGATTTTAATGATTGTATTTAATGCATGAGTGACTATTAAGGAGGCCATGTTAGGAGCTAGTTGTCGGCTCGACATAGGAAGAGGTAGAAACTTGTAGAGTTGGGGAAGATCGTACACGGCCCCACGAATGGTATTAAGGAATATAACCCGTCATCCACGCAATTGTAACAATCTATTCAACTAATGAAAGATAGCTAGGGAGTAGTGAAATCTAAGTAAACACGTTTCTCTTATTATTGTTTTTTCTCAACATTTACTTTCTTGTTATTTTATTTTTATTGTATTTGTAGTTATTTGGGTTAGTTGACTAGCAACTAATTCCGCTCACTCTTCCAATACCTGAGATTTTTACTTGCTTTCTAAAAAACTATAAAAATACGAAAAGAATCATCCCTCACCTCTAGACCTAGTTTAATTAAGTTTTGATCCTAACGACATTATTCCCCGAAAGAACGATCAATCCCCCGGTACTTGCCACTACACTATACTACATCGGTCAGGTACACTGCCTGGTGGGGATTGCAAGCCTCTTGAGATCCCTTGAGAGGTAAAACCTTTTCACGCATTAAGTTTCTGGCACCGTTGCTGGGGAATAGTTATTGTTTAGGTTGAAATTTCTTTTTATTAGGTCTACTTGCTAGATTCCTTTCTAGTAAGATTTTTATTTTATTTTTATATGTTTCTTTAGTTTATCTTATTTCTTCGTTCCTTTGTTCGTAACCATTACCATCGGCCATCATGAAAGGTGGTAATATGTTTGAACCCATCAACCCAGTACAACAAAACCCACCACAACCAAACCAACCTCCTAGACCCCGCACTTTAGGAGAGTACTCCCGTCCTAGCCACCCAGGCTATCGAAACAACATTGAGCTCACTAAAGGAGCCAATGTGTCTCCCTTGCGATCCGACACCATCCGATTGGTACAAAGCGGATGTGCATTTCCTGGACTTCGTTCCGAAGATCCTAATCAACATCTAAAGGATTTCCTCAAAATCGTAGATTCCATAGATCTTGATGTTGAAACTCGAGAGACGACTCGATTACGTCTCTTCCAATTCTCTCTACGTGACCAAGCTAGTCAATGGCTTGAGCGTTTACCCGCGGGATCCATCACCTATTGGGATGATCTCACCACTCGTTTCCTTTCTCAATTTTTCCCACCGGGGAGAACCACCAAACTAAGAAATGACATCTTGATGTTCTAACAACGTCAAGGTGAAACACTCTATGAAGCATGGACTCGTTTCAATGACTTACTCGAAAAAGTCCCTCATCATGGCATAGGTCTTTGGCTCTAAGTCCAAATCTTTTATGACCATATCAATCTCTCCACGAGGCAAACCATTGACCAAGCGGCCGGTGGCAAGCTGCGTGATCGAAGTGCGGAAGAATCATAGGAACTCATAGAAGATCTTGCTCTCTATGACAACGAAAGTTGGAATGATCCTTGTGATTTGAACAAAACGGTCAAGGAAATATCTTTGCCTTCGAACAATTCAAGCCCTCCCGACCGTAGGATCATGGAACTTGAAGACCAAGTCAAGTTTCTCATGAAATCCTATGAAGCTCCTAAAACTTCAAGCCAAGTGAACAAAATCACTTCTTCATGCGAATTATGTAGTGGTCCTCATGACACTCGTGATTGCATGGAACTCCACGAACAAGCTTTTGCGGATTACGCATCCTCACGTACCGACGGAGACTTTCAAACCCGAGCCAAACCCTTATGGTGATTCATATAACCCCTCTTGGAAAAATCACCCAAACTTTATGTGGAAGCAAATCCAAAACGCACCCCAAAACAATTCTTCCACTCCACCTAATCGCTACTAATCAAACGTTCCACCCCAAACTGTACTTTCAAAAGCAATCCTTCCAACAACTATGGTAGTACCAATAATCTTGAATGGTTGATGTATCAATTTATGGCATCTCAGGAAGCTCGTATAGCAAAGTTTAAATCCGAATTCAATCAACAAAAAACGGAGATGACTAATAAAATTGACAACTTGTTGAAAGCTCTTAACAATCAAGTGTTGACCACGCCAAATAAGGACACTAGGAATACTAATAGTGGAACCCAAGTTAAGGATCCCTCATCATCCAAGCATGTCCACTTTGTTAATGTTGTCACTATTAAGCCAATCGATAAGGATAGGGAAGAAGATGATATAGATAGGGTTGGAACTGATAGTGAATCTAAGAAGGAGGATAATATGGAAGGGAAGGTAGAGGAAGCTGAGAATGTAGAGAACTATTTCGATAGGTTACCAACTAAAGAAGAACGCGCATACCATATGGATTTATTCGATGACCTCGAGACACCATACGTCCTAGGTTCACCAATCATCAAAGCAGGCGATCCCTCTAATATGAATGTATCGTGTAACATTGGGCATGTGCATGTGTGGAAAGCCTACATCGATCTTAAATCTCCTGTAAACCTTATGACTAGGCTCCACTATAAATGGATAGTGAAAAAGCAACTCGGACCTAGGATATTTCCCGACACAGGTTGGATGAGTAACTTTGTAGGAAGAGTAAAAGGATTGCATGTGCTTGTAGGAAATTTCACATATGTTACCGACTTTGTGATTGTAGAGGATATTCATCCGGTAATAGATAGTTGCCTAACTCAAGTAGTGTTTGGGAAGCCATTCGTTGAAGCCTCTAAAATGAATTATGGCCCATCCTTAGGGATAGTTAGGTTCAAGGACGAAACCGATAAAGTAGCCTACTAAATGCCATATAAGATAGATCAATACCGACTTCTATCGGATTTTGAGAAAGAGCATAATCAAGCGGTTTACTATAGGAATGATGAGGATAGATGTAGAGGAGTAGACCATGTAATGAGAAAAATACTTGGCTTCTACAAAGAATGCTTGCAACTAGGTCCAGAATATAAAACCAAACCCGAGGATGACCTAGAAACCGTGACTAATGACGAGGTCACGTGATAGCCCGTGACTTTGAGTCTAGCTACAAGACTCGTAAATAAAGAAAAGCGCTTCTTGGGAGGCATCCTGAGCTTTATTTGTTTGTTTGTTTGTTTGTTAGATTTCATTTGTTTCCGTATGCATATTTTATTTTTATTTGTTTGTGGCTCATGTTTCATAATAAATTGTGAAAATGCTTTATTTTGTCTTTAACTTCGTCTTGATTACATATAAAGGTATTTCACAAAAGATAAGTGTGGGTAAGGGAAATCTAAATTTGTTTCTAAGAACGAGCTTGAACATGAATCACAACGATATTAAACGAATGTGCATATTAGTATTTGTTTGAGTCAAATGCTTGTATCGAGTAATAATGATGTTTTGCAGGATTTCTAGGAAGTAAGGCGTAAGTTTTTCCTGAAATTTTTCGGAAACTTATCATGAAATTGCAGGTCACTTCTGACGGCGTCAGGGTTATAACCTGATGGCGTCAAGTGTAAAATTCTGGAAATTTTGCGAGTTTTATTTTTCTGCTGGAGTCTTAGAGTTTTTGTTAAATATTTAGTTTTATAAACTCCAGGAAATCTGCAAACATTCATTCCAAAAGCATTATATCTTAATTTTCTTTCTAGGATTTTAGTATATATAGAGTTTGCCGCCGATTTTACGCGAGGTTTGCCATGATTGTTTTCTTAGGTTTAACAGGTTATATTGGACAAGAAGATGATTTCTATTTCTGGAGGGAAGCTTTCAACGTTCATTTTCTTGGAGAAGGATCTAACCATGTTATCACATTATCCACACCGAATGAATCAGGAGAGTATTTGTTTCATTCTTTTACCTTCATTAATTTACATCCTTTTTATTGAACATTGGGGACAATGTTCAGCCTAAGTGTAAGGGGAGGGTAAATGATGATACCTTAGAGAATGCAATTACACTTGAGTTTGCTTGTTCAATAGTATGTGTGTAATAAAACTAAGAGAAACACTTGTTAGGGTAATTTTAACGCCAAATTTAAAATTTCTCACAACATATTGGAGTAAAGCTTTAGCCTTAATAAGTGTATCATGGATAGGAGTTGTATGACTAGCACAAAAAACGTACCACTCAAAATTTTCCACCCCAAATATGTGAGGTTCGCCCCTAGATTTGTTAGGAAAAAAATGCTTATGAGTGTACCGGTAGTACTTAGATTCTAGAACTTGCGTTAGTGATGCATCCTGATGAGGCGAAAAATGATCCGTTTTTGGACGTTTTTGGACGTTTTTGAACTTGCGTTAGTGATGCATCCTGATGGACGTTTTTGGAGCATAAAAGTGAAGAAAACGGCAAAGTCTTAATTTTCCATGCTGGGAGCATTACATGAAGGCATCAAGAGTAAACTCATGACGGCGTCAAACCCCAAGAATTAAAATCCGTAGCTGATGACGGCGTCACACACAGGGCGTCAAGAGTAATTTGTGTGACGGCCTAGGCCTTGACGGCGTCAGAAGTAGATCAAGGCCGTCCGAGGAAGTATTTGGCGGCGAGATGACGGCGTCACACCTTTGTTCTTGACGCCGTCATCCCTATTTTCCTATATATAGTTTTCTAGTTTTTCACATTAAAAAAGAGAGAAGTTTTGGAGAAACCCTAAAGACGATTTTGGTGCAACTTTTACAGGTTTTTCAAGGGTTCCAAACCCTTGATACCTTGCATAATTAATTGAGATAAGTATTCTTCTAATTCAATCAATATGTCTATGTGTTGGTTGTTTATATCTTGTTCTTGTCTCAATTCCATTATGCTAGGCTAGATCTCTTTTGTGTTTGCTTAGATCTAATTAAACCTAGATATTGATTATGTGTTGATTACTTGTTTATTCTTGTTTTGGATGAATGATTTATATGTTAGGCTTAAGAAAACTGGCAGATCTCCAAATGGTAACATGCTTGAACGTCTTAAGAAACATGAACCGAGGCGTACAAGGTCTTTATTGGTTGTATTTAATGCATGAGCCACTGTTTACAATCCCTATAGTTGTGCTGGGCATGGTGTAGGAGGAGATAAGAGCTCATAGAATTGGGGAGTTATGTATGCCACCCCATGAATGGTATTAAGGAATACGATCCGTCATCCATGCAATTATAACAAGTAATTAACGTGTAAAAGATATCTAGGGAGTAGTGAAATCTAAGTAAACACATTTTCTCCAATTACTGCTCACAACCTTAGTATAAATTAGTTTAATTTCATTTTTAGTATTTTATTTTGATTGCATCTTAGTTTTGGGTTAGTTGAATAGCAACTAATTCCGCCCACTCTTCCAAAACCCGAGATTTTTACTTGCTTTCTAAAAAATATAAAAATACAAAAATAATCATCCCTCACCTTTAGAACTAGTAATTAGGCTTTCTAATCCTAGCGACACTATTCCTAAGCTGAACGATCAATCCCCCGGTACTTGTCACTATACTATACTACAACGATCAGGTACACTGCCTGGTGGGGGTTGTAAGCTTCTCGAGATCCCTCGAGAGGTAAAGCCTGTTGCGATTCCCACGCATCAAGTTTTTGGCGCCGTTGCCGGGGAATAGTTATTGTCTAGGTTAGAATTTCTTTTTATTAGGTCTACTCATTAGATTCCTTTTTAGTGAGATTTTTATTTTCTTTTTATTAGCTTTCTTGTAGTCTATCTTTTTCTTTGTGCCCTTTGTTTGTGAAACCATTTTCATTTGTCTCCATGGAGGATGAAATTCCATTTAGATCATTAACTATAGAGGAACAATTAGTTTACTCGGATAGATTTGCCTCCTGTTGTTCCAATGAATTTTTAAGTGATCTTACATATATACAAGAGGAGGTGGGTTTAAAGTTAGATGGGTTTGATGAATTTTATGCATGTGTGTTTTCTATTAGACGATCATTTTTAGGATCAATTCCTTTTAGTGAGACCCTTTGGATGAATTTTGAGAAAAGCTTCCTAACCATTACCATAAGTTCAACGAATTGGTGGATTCGTATGAGCGAGATGACCTAGTTTCTAAGAACATGAACTTAGAATCAAACCAAGATTATGAGATGGTTAGTGTTGAACTACCTAGTTGCATGAGCGGGATAGATTTCACCAAAACATACGACACACATGAGGTTAGAGTTGAGCCACCTAGTTGCATGTCATGGTTAGGCACTACCATAATACAAGATGAACACATAGGTGATATTGATGTGATGGAAGAGATAGTAGAAAACCCAAGCCCACTAAGTACCCCACAAGTCCTAGCATCATTTGAGGCATACACACCGCCCGTGACTTACCCGAAAGAAGTAGAAAAGACTATAGGAACCCCAATAGAAGTAGAACCCTTGGACCAGTCACCATTAGAGGATATAGGTTTGAATAATTGTAGTGATAACCTTACTCCTAGTTCTAGAGAATTTCCTAATGTTGATGAACCGGAACCTCAACCTTTACACAACTTTCCATCCTTAGATATATTTCTAGGAGACAAAAGAGGAACCGACCCACCCATCAACCAATATTATCCGGGTAGTTTTAGGATGAAGGAAGCCATTCACTCACCCCCTTCACCTCACGTGGCATATTCACACCCTAAGGGTGTGTATCGCTACTTTCACCGACACTTAATCCTAAGTGGAGGGAGAACCTCCCCTATTTCCATTAAATAAGGGTAGAGTCAGGCTCGTGACTCGAACAAAAACAAGCGCTTCTTGGGAGGCAACCCATGTTTTGTGTGTTTTTATTTGTTTGTTTGTTTGTTTGTTTGATTTTATTTGTTTCCGTATGCATGTTTTATTTTTGTTGTTTGTGGCTCATGTTTCAAAGTAAATTGTGAAAATGCTTTATTTTGTTTTTAACTTCGTCTTAATTGCATATAAAGGTATTTTGCAAAAGATAAGTGTAAGAGAGATCCAAATTTGTTTATAAGAATGAAATTGAGCATGAACCACAACAATATTAAATGGACATGTGTATTAGTATTTGTTAGAGTCAAATGCTTGTATTGAGTCATAATGAAGTTTTGCAGGATTTTCCAGGAAGTAAGACCAAGTTTTTCCAGAAATTTTCCGGAAACTTAACATAAGAATTTCTGCAGGTCCATTCTGACGGCGTCAGAGGATTACTCTTGACGGCGTCAGGAGTAAAAATCTAGAAATTTTACCGGTTTTGTTTTTCTAACGGAGTCTTATGGTTTTTGTGAATTATTAAGTTTTATAATCTCCAGGAAATCTGCAAACTTCATTCCACAAGCATTATATCTTACTTTGTTTTCTAGGATTTAGAAACTTATATAGGATGCCGCCGATTTTACGCGAGGTTGTCTTGTCTATTTTTGTCAGGATTTACAGGTTATGTTCGACAAGGAGATGATTTATATTCTGGAAGGGAAGCTTTGATTGTTCATTTTCTTGGAGGAAGATTTAACCTGGCCATCCTATTATCCATACCGAGCGAATCAGGGGAGTATTTGATTTCATTCTCTTTACTTTTTCACTTTTACATTCTTTACTTGAACATTGGGGACAATGTTCATCTTAAGTGTAAGGGGAGGGTAAAAAGATGATACCTTACATATGCACTTTCGCTTGAGTTTGTTTTGTTTGATAGTAGATGTGTAATAAAACTATGAGAAATACTTGTTAGTGCAATTTTAGCGCCAAATTTAAAATTTTTTACAACATTTAGGAGTAAAACTTTAGCCATAGCAAGCGTCTCATGGATAGGAGATTGTATGACTAGCACATAACCGTATATTCAGAAAAATTTTCCACCCAAATATGTGAGGTTCGCCTTTAGATTTGATAGGAAAAGCATTTACTATTAGTGCTTATGAGTGTACCGGTAGCATTTAGATTCTAGAACTTGCGTTAGTGATGCATCCCGAGACCGCTAGTAAGACTACATTCGTGTGGTAGGATTTACTACATGATAAGAGGCATTAGGATCACCCTTGTGTTAAACCCGTATCATAATTACTTGACCATTTAAGTCATACTACTTGACTAGTTAAGTCAACTAATTTTTCCCACACCCTTAGCGTTGTACTCATTTTTAGTACACGAAACCCCTAGTACACCCCTCCGAGCCTATCTTTTCGTTTCTAACTTTAAGCATCTTACTTAAAGGAAGAATTTGTTACACCCCACTTAAATGTACACCCAAATCGCCTTAGCCTTCCGTATATGATCTCATTTTTAGTGCATTATTGTTATTTATTAAACCCTAAGTTAACTTTCTAATTGATTACATGGTTGCTAAGTCGAGTCATATCCTTGTACATATTGTTTTGGGACGATTGGGACTCATGGGTAAGTACTTATTTTATGGAGTAATGGGGAAGAACATCATTTATTACCCCCATATGTACGTTAATCTTAAAAGTGCTCCAAGTGTTTTGATTTTCTTAATTCGAGTCATTAGAATAGTTGAATGTAAAGTATGTAAAGATTCAAGTGTAAGGGGAACGTTCATTCCCTATGATGTATTATTTTGGATGGTAGGGTAAGAGTGTATGCAAAAAAAAAAATAATAATAAAAAAATAAAAAATAAATAAAAAAAACGAAAAAAAAAAAAGAAGATACGGACTACCATCCCTTTTCATTCTATGTTCATTTTATGTTTTTAGTTATTTTTCATTTATTAGTTTAAGTCGAGTCTAGTCTTGGCTTAGCAACGCCATATTGTACATGTAATTAACCAAGATTGTTAACTCGCCACCAATAAAACTTCCTTTATCCAACAAAACCGTGTAATTCATATCCCTATACCTAATGTTACAACCCTTTAAAAGACCTCTTTGATAGTTTATCCTAGGTGCTTACGCCATGTGGTGGAGGTTTGATCCTTTCCTAAGCCTATGGTAATCTATTTTGCTATGACAGGTAGTGAGAGATATCTTCCATTTCCATAATGTTATATTACTTTATTACACCCGAGAGATGTGAGTATCTAAACACTATTTGTGAGGTGCTTGTGTATGACCTCCGAGCTTGTCTATTGGTCTTTAGTGGAACGATTATTTGTTGTAATTACTTTTATATTAGTGTTAAATAACCCCTAACTTGTCTTTTGAGTAGAATAAAAGCGCATTTGCTTGAGGACAAGCAAATCTCAAGTGTAAGGGTATATGATGAGGCGAAAAATGATCCGTTTTTAGGGGGTCATTTAAGCCCGAATCCGAATTTATTTGATCAAATATTGCCCTAAATCGTTCCTTTTGTGATTTTAGGTACTTGGAGAGTGAAATCTGGAAAAGAAGCCATTTTGGACGTTTTTGGAGCATAAAAGTGAAGAAAACGGCAAAGTCTCAATTTTCCATGCTGGGAACAGTACATGAAGGCGTCAAGAGTAAACTCATGACGGCGTCAAACCCCAAGAATTAAAATCCGTAGCTGATGACGGCGTCACACACAGGGCGTCAAGAGTAATTTGTGTGACGGCCTAGGCCTTGACGGCGTCAGAAGTAGATCAAGGCCGTCCGAGGAAGTATTTGGCGGCGAGATGACGGCGTCACACCTTTGTTCTTGACGCCGTCATCCCTATTTTCCTATATATAGTTTTCTAGTTTTTCACATTAAAAAAGAGAGAAGTTTTGGAGAAACCCTAAAGACGATTTTGGTGCAACTTTTACAGGTTTTTCAAGGGTTCCAAACCCTTGATACCTTGCATGATTAATTGAGATAAGTGTTCTTCTAATTCAATCAATATGTCTATGTGTTGGTTGTCTATATCTTGTTCTTGTCTCAATTCCATTATGCTAGGCTAGATCTCTTTTGTGTTTGCTTAGATCTAAAGAAACCTAGATATTGATTATGTGTTGATTACTTGTTTATTCTTGTTTTGGATGAATGATTTATATATTAGGCTTAAGAAAACTGGCAGATCTCCAAATGGTAACATGCTTGAACGTCTTAAGAAACATGAACCGAGGCGTATTAGGTCTTTATTGGTTGTATTTAATGCATGAGCCACTGTTTACAATCCCTATAGTTGTGTTGGGCATGGTGTAGGAGGAGATAAGAGCTCATAGAATTGGGGAGTTATGTATGCCACCCCATGAATGGTATTAAGGAATACGATCCGTCATCCATGCAATTATAACAAGTAATTAACGTGTAAAAGATATCTAGGGAGTAGTGAAATCTAAGTAAACACATTTTCTCCAATTACTGCTCACAACCTTAGTATAAATTAGTTTAATTTCATTTTTAGTATTTTATTTTGATTGCATCTTAGTTTTGGGTTAGTTGAATAGCAACTAATTCTGCCCACTCTTCCAAAACCCGAGATTTTTACTTGCTTTCTAAAAAATATAAAAATACAAAAATAATCATCCCTCACCTTTAGAACTAGTAATTAGGCTTTCTAATCCTAGCGGCACTATTCCTAAGCTGAACGATCAATCCCCCGGTACTTGTCACTATACTATACTACAACGATCAGGTACACTGCCTGGTGGGGGTTGTAAGCTTCTCGAGATCCCTCGAGAGGTAAAGCCTGTTGCGATTCCCACGCATCACATCCCGAGACCGCTAGTGAGACTACATTCGTGTAGTAGGATTTACTACATGATAAGAGGCATTAGGATCACCCTTGTGTTAAACCCGTATCATAATTATTTGACCAATGAAGTCATAATTACATGACTAATAAAGTCAATTAATTTTCCCACACCTTTACGATGTACTCATTTTTAGTACACGATACCCCTAGTACACCCCTCAGAGCCTATCTTTTTCGTTTCTAACTTTAAGCATTTTACTTAAAGGAAGAATTTATTTACAATCCACCCCAAATGTATACCCAAATCGCCTTAGCCTTCCTTGTATGCACTGATCTTTATTGCATTATTGTTATTTGTTTAAACCCTTAGTTAATTGTCTAATTGATTACGTAGTTGCTAAGTCGAGTCATATCTTGTACATATTGTTTTGGGACGTTTGGGACTCATGGGTAAATTACTATTGTTATGGAGTATTGGGGAAGACGTCAATTATTACCCCCATATGTGCGTTAATATTTAAGTACTCCAAGTGTTTTGATTATCTTAATTCGAGTCATTAGAATAGTTGATTGTAAAGTATGTAAAAGTTCAAGTGTAAGGGGAATGCAAATTCCCTACGATGTATTATTTTGGATGGTAGGGCAAGAGTGTATAAAAACTAGAAAAATTCAAGAAAAAGAAAAAAAATATATAGAAAAAGAAAGAGAGAAAAAACATACGGACTACCATCCCGTTCCCTTTTATGTTTATTTAATGTTTTTGTTAGTTTTCATTAGCTTAAGTCGAGTCGAGTCTTGGCTTAGCAATGCCACATTGTACATGTAATTGAACAAGATGATTAACTTGCCACCAGTAAAGATTGCCTTTATCCAACAATACCATGTTTATCATATCCCTACACCTCACGTTATAACCCTTTTAAAAGACCTCTTTGATAGTTTATCCTAGGTACCTACGCCAAGTGGTGGAGGTTTGATCCTTTCCCAAGCCTATGGTAATCTATGTGCTATGACAGATAGTGAGAGATATTTTTCATTTTCATATATACTCACACCCGAGAGATGTGCGTATCTAAACACTATTTGTGAGGTGCTAGTGTATAATTTCCGTGCTTGTTTTGGTTGAAGTGGAAAGATTATTTGTTGTAATTACTTTTATATTAGTATTAAATGACCCCTTGCTTGTATTTTAATTAGAATAAAAGCGCATTTGTTTGAGGACAAGCAAATCTCAAGTGTAAGGGTATTTGATGAGACGAAAAGTATAACGTATTGGCAAAGAGGTGGATAAAAAGTTACAAGAGACGCGCCAGAACGTTTTTGGAAGTTAAAGAGTGACAGCGTCACCAAGTCCGTCAAGAGCAAAATTTACATGTGACGGCCAAGAGTGGAATAACACATGACGGCGTCAGATCTAGATCTAGGCAATCCGAGGAAAGCATTGGCAGCTAGTTGACGGCGTTAGGATCATAACGTGACGCCGTTAGACCTGTAATCTCTATACATAGTTTTCTAATTTTTATTCATTAAAGAGAGAACTTTTGGGAGAACTTGGGAACAAACCCTAGGTCGAATTTTATAGGGTTTTTCACCCTTCTTTCATTTATGTTTCAATAAAGATAAGTCTTCCAATAATCATTCAATATTTCATTGTGTTGTTTGATTCTATCTTATGTTTGTCTTTACTTTAACAAGCTAGGCTAGGTTTGTTTGTGTTTAGTTAGATGTAATGAAACCTAGCTATTTGATTGGCTCAGACAGTCAACCTAAATTGACCAGGTGAATGGTCAACTAAGTCAAACGTCTCAGACCAAATCTCTGTAGAAGTATAGTGTTTCCCCGGGTCGTTATGTCCCGGCCAGCGAGGTGTGATTGTAATCAAAACGGGTTTGTGATCGGGTGAATTTGGACAAGAAAGGGGTAATGAAGGTTTTGAATGATTACGCTAAGGAAATACGAATGAGAACTATTTGAACAATCTATATTAACAATAACGTGAAACCTAGTTAACCTAAAACGTAATCTAAGAACTTAAAATCAGAGTTTGCTTATAAATAAGCAGAAAAATAAGCCAAAAGGGCTTAAATAGAAGCTATCACTTTTTTTATGTTTTGGTTTTTTCTTTATTTTACAAACTACTTTTACTAACGTAACCTAAATATAAAAAAAACGTAAAAGTTATTTAAATAAAACGCGAGTGCGCAAAATAAAACGTGAATTCCGTCCAATACAACTCCCACGGATGTGAAAATTATATTTTTGGAGTCCTAAAACTAAAAGAAAAATATTGGAAAATTAAAATAATTTTTACAACTATTTAATTAATTATAATTAATTAAAAACTATTTTTAACTATTTAATAATACACTAAAAATTAAGAAAATATAAAATAAACCTAGAAAAATGAAATTATAATTTTGAAAAATCTAAAATATTATAAAACTAATTTTAAAATAGAAAATATACTTATTACACTATTTATCTATTTATTATTAATTATTTTCTATTTAATAATTACTAAAACTATTTTTGATTTATTATAAATACTAAAAAGGCAAAGAAAAATATGAGATTTTTTATAAAAATAACTTATACTATCAGTATGCTAGGAAAAATATAAAAAAGGTGATAAAGCTTATTAATAAGCTGGAAATCAGCTTATGAGCTTATATGAGGAAAATGGAACTTTGACTACTATATAAATAAGTAGGAAAAGAAGTAAAACTAAGGACTGGGTAGCCCAGATGGTGCATGGCTTTGGCGTGGCTTTGACCAGTCAACCCATGAGGTCAGGGGTTCAATCCCTACTTGTGACTATATTTTGCACAACTTTTTTTCTTTTTGGTTTTTCTTTTACAATTACACTTAAACACTGCAAATAAACACTTTTAATAAAAACAAACTTTTTACAAATCACAATTAAGCTAACATGTGAGCTTAATACCCCAACAGTTGGGCATTTGAGACTTGAAATGGATTTTTGAGTAACCAAAGCTAATTAATAAACTACTAAATTGAAGATGAGATGAAAATGTATTGAGACAAGTGAATGTAAACTGAAAATAGTAAATAAGCACACTGAATAGCTCAAATAAGCAGATACAAGAAAAATAAGCAAATCTAAAAGCCACAGACCCAAACAGTCCACAAGCTTATCTGCAGGCCTTGTATAAGCTTATCAAATAAGCTGTAAAGCCAGAAACAAACATGGATCCTTCAAGATTAGCACTAGGGCTTTCCAAAAAAACTTAAATACCCACTGTGGGTCCCACCTATAAGCTTTAGAGAAGCCCTTGAACATGGGTTGTTTGGGAGGTATGCTGGTGCAGGGGAGATCACCCCCCCTGCAGGTCACTTTGGGGCAAGGTGGGGCCCTCAATAAAAATCATAAATATGAAACAAGAATTGGAATCAAAGGATGAACTGGGGGACTACCAATCCTAAAGAGCTCAAGACCTAAAACCTTTCACAAAATTCTGCATAAATCATTCTATTTTGAGAAAAACTGAGTTCATACACTTGAGACTTTTTGGATTTTTGAAACTTTTGACTTATGTGAAATTTCACTGGACTTAATTGATTTCTTAATGTTTGTTACCTCTAAATTAACCTACATCAAGTAAGCTAAACCATTCCTAAGCTCAGTTCCAAGATTTGGAGTGCAAAATCCTAGACAGTCAACTGTTAATGAACCTAGGATGGGATTTTGACTTTTTTGCTAAAAGAGACCAACATTTTAATTTACTTGGACTGTATTTAAGTTAAGAGAAAAGTGCCAATGAGTTTTAACAACTAACAACAACTACAACTCAGTGAACAAACTTGATCCAAACACCCCTATACTAAGCTGTTTTAAAGAATTTCAAAGCAAATATGTAAATTAACACCTAAACTCTACTGATCTAGTTATACTAAGTTAAATTGAACCTAAGCAAACAAACTTGAATAATTAATGACAACAATTAACACTTAGCAAAATATATAGTGAAGCATGGTACAAAAAACTCTTACTTGGCATTCTTAATCAGTGACGTAGGGGGTTGACTGAGGGTATTAAAAAACGGGGGAAGGGATAATATTAAAAGGTGGGGATTTGGTTTGGAGTGGTGGGCTGGTTAGGGATTGGGCCAAGGGGTATGGAGTGGGCTTGGGGTATATTTGGATTGGGTGGGATTTAATATAAAGAGTGTACGTTTGGTTTGTAGTTTATTTTAGCCCAAGGACCAAATATGTAATTTCCTGAATTGACAAGGTCTGAAATGAAACTTTTCCAAAGTGGTAACCAAGGACCAAACTGCCATATAATAATAACCAAAGGACCAAAGTTGTAAATTTCCAATATTTTAAACCCAGGGACCATTTTTGCCAAATTTCAAACTGCAGGGACCAAACATGTAATTTTCTCAAACTTTTCACCCAAGGATCGTTTTTGATAATTTTTTACTTTAGAAAACCTTGGGTTGACTTTTCTTTCATTTTAAACCTTTAGGGACTAGTTTTGTCAATTTTTGAAACTTGAGGGACTGAAACTGCCAATTATGCAAACTTTGTTCGTTTTTCATTTATTTTTAAACATTTTGCATCTAAAACATATAAAACACACTTTTGGGATAAATTCTGTATTTTGATGCATTTCTGAGTGTTTTTGGATGTTTTGGCAGTTCAGATACGATAAAAATGATGAGTATTTACACACTCATCAATCCCCCACACTAAACTATTGCTAGTCCCTAGCAATCTTTTGAGAAAAACTTAATGGATTTTAAACTCTTTACCAAAAGCCATTACTTCTGGAGTATCCAGATGTATCGATTCAAGTAAGAACTATGGTCCACCTAATAACCATGTGATTTTGAGCAAACCACCAGCTGTCAACGGATTTGATTTGTCTTTACCAAAAGCCGTTTGCTTATGGACTAGCCAACTCTTGATGGAATAGTCAACATCTTGGTGAGCTGATTACCAATTATGGTTTTTCCACTGCCTTTACCACAAGCCATAATCTTGCGGGCTAGCCAACTCATTCTCTTTTTTGGATATGGCGAGTTGATTTACCATACAATTTTGGGCAAATTGCAAGCCATCAACGTATTTGAGATATCTTTACCAAGAGCCATTTGCTCCTGGATTAGCCAATCCTTTTGTCGGTTAGACATGGCGGACTGATAACCACAAAAAATTTTGAACTTAAGTGAAAAAAAATTTAAAATTTTGGTCAAAAACGGGGGTACTAGATGGTAATATGTGATAAAATTTGCTAGAATTTCCCCCCCACACTTAGAATTGAATATTGTCCTCAATATTCAAAGTCCCGGCTATTATGCCGACTCTTTGGACGTAAAAGGGCAACATTACAAGCTAAATGTGGAAACACCAGTTTTTTTTTTTCACTTTATTTTGTAACCACAGTAGGGGTAATTCCCCCAAACTTAGGGTGAAAACCTTATAAGCATGCTACTGTTTTTGTTTACCGAGTCGCTAGCTTGACTCGACCCCGAATTCATTTGTCTTTGGGGAAGCATGATGTGGAAGAAACAATCTCCATCGGACTTTCATTCAAGATGTTTGGACAAACATTTGAAGCACGTGAAAGTTCCACACCGATGAGATATACAGACCCTGGCTTAAGATAGTATAAACTATAAGCGGTGATGCCGGGGTCAAAGATAATGTCTTCATTCCCGAAGGAGTGAAGAACAGGAGAAGTCACCCGGTAGGTGAAAAAGAGAAAGAAAGTCATGATAAACATCTTGACTAACTCATCATCATCAGGAGGAGGATTCATGGATTCATCATCATGAATCTCATCATTTAAGCTCATGTGATCAAGACATATCCCGGGTGTGTCTAGATCAAAATAGAAGTTATCATACTCTGGTGGAGATATGATATGAGTGAGTTCACAGGAGAACTCATCGAATGTGAATGAATCATATTCTGGATTGATGTGTGTGAGTTCACAGGAGAACTCATCGAAGGTAAATGATTCATAATCGGGGAGAGAATTATGAGAATGAGAAGTGGTACTGCCACTAATCTTCTCTCCCATAGGATCAAAAGTAAAGGCTTCAAACTCCGGAATAGGATCATCGGAGAAAATGTCACTATCCTTAATGAGGATAGGAGATGAAATAGGTTTCTCTTTGAAAGCCTCGATTTTAGAAATGAGGAGATCGACATTCAATAATGTTGCACGAAGTGCTTCATCCTTCATTTCAGTGTCAGTTTCATCATTCACTTCTTCTAAGCTGACTGGCTCAGAAGGTAATCCTTCCACATGACTGATGTCTCCAGAAGATAAGGAATTTTCATCATCATGTGAAATACTAAGCTCGATGTTGGGATTAGTGTTTAAAAGATTTTCAGTTTCTCCCATATCGGCTTCACGGTCGAACAGATCATCATCACTTCTTAATGGAAGTGGATTGATGTGAGTAAGTTCATTTGTGAACTCCTCAATAAGAGGGTCAACAGCAGAACAAGGCAGTGGTGCCTCTTCATACTCAACTTCTCCATAAGATGTACAATCATCATTAAAATCGGAGAAAGTCTCAAAATGATCTTTTGGATTTTCAGGGGGAGAAGGTAAATTACACACATGATCAAAAGTCCCCTGTGATTCTCCTGGGATTGGGACAAGGTTCTCAACACTAGACTTTATGAATTCGTCCGATTCCTTTTGAGGAACAGTGCTAAGATGCTCATCCCCCATATTTAGAGAGTGAGTGTGAACTTCGGGTGTGATATCAATAGACTGAGGGAGTTTAGAAGTACTAGCAGTTATGGAATTTTCAAGTTTCATTTGATCAACGGCTAGTGACTTTGTCACATTATTTTCTCCCTGATTCTCCATGGAAGGAATTACAACTGATGAATCTTTTTGAATAATGACAATGTTATCTTCATCATCATCATCACTGTCATCATCGTCATCATAAAGAGCAGCATAGCGAAGATTGGCACGTATTTTAGCCGCTCTTTGCTCAGCAAGTAATTCTTCCATGCTCATTTCATTTCTTGCCTCTCGTTCTTCAGCAAGTAATTCTGCCATTGATTTCTCACGAGACGGTCAACCTAAATTGACCAGGTAAATGGTCAACTAAGTCAAACGTCTCAGACCAAATCTCCGTGGAAGTATAGTGTTTCCCCGGGTCGTTATGTCCCAGCGAGGTGTGATGGTAATCAAAACGTGTTTGTGATCGGGTGAATTTGGACAGGAAAGGGGTAATGAAGGTTCTAAATGATTACGCTAAGGAAATACGAATGAGAACTATTTAAACAATCTATATTAACAATAACGTGAAACCTAGTTAACTTAAAACGTAATCTAAGAACTTAAATCAGAGTTTGCTTATAAATAAGCAGAAAAATAAGCCAAAAGGGCTTAAATAGAAGCTATCACTTTTTTTATGTTTTGGTTTTTTCTTTATTTTACAAACTACTTTTACTAACGTAACCTAAATTTAAAAAAAACGTAAAAGTTATTTAAATAAAACGCGAGTGCGCAAAATAAAACGTGAATTCCGTCCAATACAACTCCCACGGATGTGAAAATTATATTTTTGGAGTCCTAAAACTAAAAGAAAAATATTGGAAAATTAAAACAACTTTTACAACTATTTAATTAATTATTATTAATTAAAAACTATTTTTAACTATTTAATAATACACTAAAAATTAAGAAAATATAAAATAAACCTAGAAAAATGAAATTATAATTTTGAAAAATCTAAAATATTATAAAACTAATTTTAAAATAGAAAATATACTTATTACACTATTTATCTATTTATTATTAATTATTTTCTATTTAATAATTACTAAAACTATTTTTGATTTATTATAAATACTAAAAAGGCAAAGAAAAATCTGAGATTTTTTATAAAAATAACTTATACTATCAGTATGCTAGGAAAAATATAAAAGAGGTGATAAAGCTTATTAATAAGCTGGAAATCAGCTTATGAGCTTATATGAGCAAAATGGAACTTTGACTACTATATAAATAAGTAGGAAAAGAAGTAAAACTAAGGACTGGGTAGCCCAGATGGTGCATGGCTTTGGCGTGGCTTTGACCAGTCAACCCATGAGGTCAGGGGTTCAATCCCTACGTGAGACTATATTTTGCACAACTTTTTTTCTTTTTGGTTTTTCTTTTACAATTACACTTAAACACTGAAAATAAACACTTTTAATAAAAACAAACTTTTTACAAATCACAATTAAGCTAACATGTGAGCTTAATACCCCAACAGTTGGGCATTTGAGACTTGAAATGGATTTTTGAGTAACAAAAGCTAATTAATAAACTACTAAATTGAAGATGAGAGGAAAATGTACTGAGACAAGTGAATGTAAACTGAAAATAGTAAATAAGCACACTGAATAGCTCAAATAAGCAGATACAAGAAAAATAAGCAAATCTAAAAGCCACAGACCCAAACAGTCCACAAGCTTATCTGTAGGCCTTGTATAAGCTTATCAAATAAGCTGTAAAGCCAGAAACAAACATGGATCCTTCAAGATTAGCACTAGGGCTTTCCAAAAAAACTCAAATACCTACTGTGGGTCCCACCCATATGCTTTAGAGAAGCCCTTGAACATGGGCTGTTTGGGAGGTCTGCTGGTGCAGGGGAGATCACTCCCCCTGCAGGTCACTTTGGGGCAAGGTGGGGCCCACAATAAAAATCATAAAAATGAAACAAGAATTGGAATCAAAGGATGAACTGGGGGACTACCAATCCTAAAGAGCTCAAGACCTAAAACCTTTCACAAAATTCTGCATAAATCATTCTATTTTGAGAAAAAAATGAGTTCATACACTTGAGACTTTTTGGATTTTTGAAACTTTTGACTTATGTGAAATTTTACTAGACTTAATTGATTTCTTAATGTTTGTTACCTCTAAATTAACCTACATCAAGTAAGCTAAACCATTCCTATGCTCAGTTCTAAGATTTGGAGTGCAAAATCCTAGACAGTCAACTGTTAATGAACCTAGGATGGGATTTTGACTTTTTTGCTAAAAGAGACCAACATTTTAATTTACTTGGACTATATTTAAGTTAAGAGAAAAGTGCCAATGAGTTTTAACAACTAACAACAACTACAACTCAGTGAACAAACTTGATCCAAACATCCCTATATACTAAGCTGTTTTAAAGAATTTCAAAGCAAATCTGTAAATTAACACCTAAACTCTACTGATCTAGTTATACTAAGTTAAATTGAACCTATGAAAACAAACTTGAATAATTAATGACAACAATTAACACTTAGCAAAATATATAGTGAAGCATGGTACAAAAAAACTCTTACTTGGCATTCTTAATCAGTGACTGAGAACAAGGATCATAAGTACCACCTAAGTATCTCCCATGAGATCCTAAACCATCTTCATTCAACCATAATTCACCTCTGAATCATACCATAGCTGCTCCAACTGTTGTAGTTGACTTTTGTTGACCATGGGTGAATGAACAAATTTAAAGCAGACATAGTATATAAAAGCTCACAACAATCTATTAGGCAACTAAAATGAACTCATAAACATGTAATTAGGATCTCAGAAAGCTCAGATGAGAATACAGAAAGTAATTTGCAATTTAGTAAATTAGAATTTTTATAAATATCAAAAGGTTCACAACACTTTAGAAACTTAAAGAGCAATTACACTAATCTTTCATAAAAACTAAAATTACATTATTGAGGATGAAACTACACTAGTCGACATTTAAATTTAAACTACAATTACTAAAAAAAACTAGCTTCTCTCTTCTGCTTCCATTCTTCCTTTTATATTGCCCCTCTAGGGTTTTTGAGACCCACAAAGCATTTCCCAACTTGTTTCCTGACCACAGGATCACAAGGATTCAATCTTGGCCCTTTATTCAATTTTCGCGCCAAAATTGCTTTTGGCGTTTCCTTTGATGTTTGATGCCAGAGGTGGAATATTGGAGTTTAGTGTTTGTTTGGATAGGCAGGGGGTCGAGTGTGACAGAGGTATTAGGGTGGAGGTGATGATGATGTTGGCTGTGGTGTTGCAGGGATAAGGGTGAGGTGGAGGATGAGGGTCAAACGTAGGGGGTTGACTGAGGGTATTAAAAAATGGGGGAAGGGATAATATTAAAAGGTGGGGATTTGGTTTGGAGTGGTGGGCTGGTTAGGGATTGGGCCAAGGGGTATGGAGTGGGCTTGGGGTATATTTGGATTGGGTGGGATTTAATATAAAGAGTGTACGTTTGGTTTGTAGTTTATTTTTAGCCCAAGGACCAAATATGTAATTTCCTGAATTGACAAGGTCTGAAATGAAACTTTTCCAAAGTGGTAACCAAGGGCCAAACCTGCCATATAATAATAACCAAAGGACCAAAGTTGTAAATTTCCAATATTTTAAACCCAGGGACCATTTTTGCCAAATTTCAAACTGCAGGGACCAAACATGTAATTTTCTCAAACTTTTCACCCAAGGATCGTTTTTGATAATTTTTTACTTTAGAAAACCTTGGGTTGACTTTTCTTTCATTTTAAACCTTTAGGGACTAGTTTTGTCAATTTTTGAAACTTGAGGGACTGAAACTGCCAATTATGCAAACTTTGTTCGTTTTTCATTTGTTTTTAAACATTTTGCATCTAAAATATATAAAACACACTTTTGGGATAAATTCTGTATTTTGATGCATTTCTGAGTGTTTTTGGATGTTTTGGCAGTTCAGATACGATAAAAATGATGAGTATTTACACACTCATCACTATTCATTGTTGGTTGATTGTTTGTTATTAATTGTATTGGATGAATGATATCGATGTTAGGCTTAAGAAAACTGGCAGACTTCCAATTGGTAACATGCTTGAACGTCTTAAGAAACATGAATCGGATGTGTAATACGATTTTAATGGTTGTATTTAATGCATGAGTGACTACTAAGGAGGCCATGTTAGGAGCTAGTTGTCGGCTCGACATAGGAAGAGTTAGAAACTTGTAGAGTTAGGGAAGATCGTACATGGCCCAACGAATGGTATTTAGGAATATAACCCATCATCCACGCAATTGTAACAAATTATTCAACTAATGAAAGATAGCTAGGGAGTAGTGAAATCTAAGTAAACACGTTTCTCTTATTATTGTTTTTTCTCAACATTTACTTTCTTGTTATTTTATTTTTATTGCATTTGTAGTTAATTGGGTTAGTTGACTAGCAACTAATTCCGCCCACTCTTCCAATACCCGAGATTTTTACTTGCTTTCTAAAAAACTATAAAAATACAAAAAGAATCATCCCTCACCTCTAGACCTAGTTTAATTAAGTTTTGATCCTAACGACACTATTCGCCGAGAGAAAGATCAATCCCCCGGTACTTGCCACTACACTATACTACATCGGTCAGGTACACTGCCTGGTGGGAATTGCAAGCCTCTTGAGATCCCTTGAGAGGTAAAACCTTTTGCAAGGTTGCAAAACCACGCATCAATATCCTAGAATGAGATGCTAGGAATATTTTTGCTATCAATTTAGCAAAAGTATTGGTGAGGTGGGCATACGTGTGTTAATAGTGTTGGGCGAGTGTTTTAACTTAGAGTTGAATATCTAGGAATTGATAAGATTGACATACCATGTCAAGTTTCGATATCATCTAGAATGATATTTTATGAAAGAAAGAGTTGGGAAGAATGGTGTGTTTGGGAAAGTATTAGAGAACATTGTGAAACTTACAATGTTTTTAGGGAAGGGTTTAGAGTTTTTTGGGACTTATGGGTTAAGGGCCTACTAACTAGACACGGGTTTTCATTTGCGTTATCGGTGTTAGCCATGTTAGCAGCTCAAAATTCTAGTGCCGCAGTTACACTGTCAGCAACTAGTTACCGGATGGCATCCTGAGCTATGGCGGGATTAAACGTTGATGATCTCGTGGGAGCCATTCTAACAATGTGTGTAGAATAACACGAGATAAAACAAATATCATAAGTTGGGCATAATATGAAATTATGAGAATTCCGACAGAGATATTTTGTTCGATACAAGTTCTAACTAATAGAACATTGTAGGGGAAGACAGAGGATTAGGAGAGGAATAATATCATAAGTCGACCTTAATGACGATTATGAGATCGACGTAGATATTCTTACAATGTTCTAACTAACAGAACATTGCGGGGAAAACCGGAGATTAGAAATACAAGTTCTAACACTTAGCACGTTGTAGGATAAAATGGAAGAGTTGAGATACAAGTTCTAACATTTAGAACAATGTAGGATGTAACGGAAGAGTTGGAAGTCTAAAACTAGAGATGGAAATCCTAATAAGCACTAGGTTCCTTAAGGGTTAGTTCATTTCCTAAAGGTCTCGGTATAATCTATAGTGAATTTTCTAATTCTCTAATCGTAGATTCCTCAAAGGAATAGTCGGGTGTAGTTAGTCTAACTGGGGATGAAGATCCTACAGTGGATAATGGACTAAGCGGGGAAAAGGATCCTACGGATGATAAACTAAGGGTTAAAGAAGATCCTACCGATGATGACGTAGACTCGTCATAAGATTCGGTATTTCTAGGTAAAATATCTTGCTTAATTTCTTGCCTATGAATTGCTATCATCAATCCTAAGGGTGGTGCTATCATAAGTTCGGAGCCTAAGTTCCTAGGTCTTAGGGTAGGCTTGGGATAACTAGAAGGTGTAAATTCCATAGTAATTTCTAAATCCACCAAGATATAATACTTTAGAAATCTTAATACGGGATAGTCAACTAGGTATGGGAAATACTATAACCTCATGATGTCATAATGACTTGTTCACTTATCTTACAGGGTGAAAACTTAACAAGTACCCTAATCCCGTAACCAGGTTTAGTACAAAGACTGTACATACTTAAGGATTCTAGGCTAGTAAGTTCGATAGCTTACTATTCTGGTGTTGCTCATTCGTTATCCTTAAGTTCCTGGATTGCATCTAAAGGACTCCTTATATCTAATCGATAACTAACTTAGATATCCTCAATGATCATAAGAGTAAAAAGCCTAACACAAGCTAGAGCATGTCTCTCTTGTTTCTCTTATGTAACTCTAAAATCTAGGCACAAGCTTTTTCTAGTTCAGTTTCTAACCTACCAAAGTATCTCTGAATTATGACTCGACCTTTTCTAAGACCGTAAATCTTTTTTTTTTTTTTATTTCCTCAATATGCTCTAGAGATATCTTATCTAGGTGATTCATAATTTCCTCAATTTGTTCCTCATGCCTTTCTAAAGGACTTTTATAAGAACTATTTCCTATCTCAAATCTAGGAAGTGTAGGTGGTATAATAGGGATTTTCTTATGGGGTGGGAAAACTACTTCCGAAACATATAATTCTAGGGGATCAAAGAGTGGTAACGGTGGAGTAGGGGATAAAGAGGGAACGATTGGAATTTCACCATTATATATTTGCGTATAACCATTATATGCTCGCATATAAGGATCATTCGGGAAATAGATAATGAAGCTAAAGGATTTTTAGTTAATTCTTCGAAAGAATCAAACTCAGAATAAGAACTATATGATGTAGAATAGGTATCATATAAGATGATAGGGTGAGTGGTTTAATAAGAGGCTTAGTGTTTCTAGGGAGTGTAGGTGATGAGGAGTCATGACATAGGTTAGACAACCATGATATCATGAATCAACAAGAGATAAAATCACAATTAGGTTATGTCATAAATAACTTGTTAGACTCAAAATCTGATAAGTGTCGTTATTTATGCCACACGTCTTATAGTTGGATTTGACACAGAAACCGAAAGGATAAGGATTTAGGCTAATTACCTGGTATGTAAGGGAGGAAATTAGTGGGGAAGGAAAACTAGATAATGGATCTGTTTCGTAGGACCCACTTTATCAACACTTACTAAGTATCTAAAGGATAATATCCTAGGCTTTTCCTTAAAATGCTTAAAGTTCAAAAACAAATATTTCTACGGGATAATTCTCTATCTTATAAGGTTTTGGGTTTGTACTCAAGATATCAAAACTACCTAACATAAAAACTTATGGGTTGTAAGTAATACATATCCTTTAGTATTACTTTGCGAGATAGGACGGGATCTAAAATAGACTATAACAAGTATCTAACTTGTTGGGTTTCTTAGTAGCTAATTTAATCTCTAAGGGTGGTGATAGGATTCGGAATGACTTAAGATAAGCTAGTAAAGGAATGGTCGGGGAATAGTGTTCCTATCCTAAGTGATGATTAAGGAATGACAACTAGGAATGTGCATAAGGGGATGGAAAGGTATAACTAAGTCATAAATTATCTTATATCATAGATAGCCTATCTTACATATCCTATATCTAATAAGTACCCTTATCTATAGTACATATCCTAGGGTGGAATTCTAACCAAAAGCTTTAGGTGATAAAGGTGTACTAATTGGGGGTTTCTTAGGGGTTGGGGTTGGAAAGGCTTTCTATATCTAATCGATGAAGAGCCTGATTATCATCAATTATATTTTCTAAGGTAGGAATCCTATTGGGTTACTACCTGGCTATCACTATGACCATTTTCTATCTTCTCAATAAGGTCAATAGAGAGTTCATCTAAGCTATTCAGGATATTCTCAACCTAATCTTCCTAGTGTTCTAAGTGTGTCCTATGTGAATCTCCTCCAACCTCAAATTTCCAAGATGAGGTAGGAAGATTAGTGAAAAAGGATAGGGGTGCTAAAGTATAGGATCGCTTCCTAAATAGGCTGGGCTCATTACTAGGTAAGTGCGATAAAGGATGTGTGGGTCTCCTAGGTATCATTGATCCTACGGGAATAAAGAACCCTTAGGGATCAAATGTTGATGGGGAGTAATATTGGGGATGAAGGCAAAATAGTTGGTAGAGTGATAAGAGCTAGTTGGGGATTACGTGATGCTTTTAAGCATAAGATGAATTATTGAGAAAAGGTGAGAAACTTAGAGAGGCTAGTAAATCTATACTATTCCCAGGATCTACTAAAGAGTTAGGAGGGATGTTTCCCAGAGTATCGGGGAAATAATCCGGTGAAACTAACATATTGTTAAGGATATCTGTAGAGGAAAGAGCATCCTGTACATCTAAACCAAAGGGGATGATAATAGGATAGATGGGAGTAGGCATGACTATATAACAACCTGCGGGAAAATAACCTAAGTTATCTATATCTAAGGTGATAGTTATGAAATATATGCTAACCTTTTGCACATACGGTTTCGGGGAAGGGCGGTGGCACTGAGGACTTTCTTGGGCATAGGAAAAGTAGTTGTAGTATATGTTTTAACCTTGTTCTCTACAACCATGGCTCTGATACCAATCTGTAACACCCCCATTTTCACAGATAGCAGCGGATGCTAGATCTTGAGTATTATCTCATGGAAACATAGTCACAGTAATAGAAAATGACTAAAAAAGAGACATTTTGGAAAATAATGTTACCATTCATTTAAAATATCAGTGTTTTATAAAATGAGATCTCAAAATCTATGTGAAACATAGAGTTTGAATGATAACAGGTTTGAAAGTCCTTCCAGTCCAGTGCCACTCCGTGCCATAAGTTGCTCAATTACTTAGGATATATTCTTAAAGGGGTCAACACAAAGGTTGAGTGAATTCATAGGTTTTAGTTTGTAGTGGTTGAATACAAGTTCCACTGGGTTTGGTTGTTACACCCATCAATGAAAATGTAATACTTGTGATAATTGCAATGCATTTACAATTATCACGGGGAAATAGTATTATTGCACTAAGCTCATGACACCCCACGTTAACATGTCCAGCTCATGGGGCACTGCAGACCAAACCATGACGGGGCGTAATAAGGATTAACTTGCCAAGGCTAACCCATTTAGTTCTCAAATATAGTGCTATTGGTACCCGGCAGGGGCAAACCAACGAGAGTTGTCAAACTCCAAATAGATCTATTCACTATACTCGCGTTCACTCGTAAGTGATTATGGTTCATGAAATTTGGGTGTAATGTAATGATCGCATAGTAGGTACTCGTGAAATAACCAAAGAAAAAGACTTGTATTCGATTTAAAGCATATATCCCCCTTACATGGTTTGTAAAGCATTTAAAAAAAAGTGAGGCTATGAAGTCACCTGGGATTATGGAAGTGTGTTTGTGATATTAAACGGCCTACTCACGCAACGTGTAGTGTATGTCAAGTCTGAGTGGGGTTGTCTAAGTTTTCAACACTCTGGTTTCCTAAGTAAGTATTCTTAGGGTTTACTAGATTTAGATATAATGTGACACCGTTCGGGCCATCATAATTCAGATGTATAAAACCCCTCACATGAAGCTCCCTGGTATTGTGTTACGTTGTTAAGTATTAGAGTTTTAGATATAACATAACACCGTTCGGGCAATCATAATTCAGAGGTATAAAACCCCTCACATGAAGCTCCCTAGTATTGTGTTACGTTGTTAAGTATTAGAGTTTTAGATATAACATAACACCGTTCGGCCCATCATAATTCAGAGGTATAAAACGCCTCACATAAAGCTCCCTAGTATTGTGTTACGTTGTTAAGTATTAGAGGTTTAGATAGAACATAACACCGTTCGTGCCATCATAATTCAGAGGTATGAAACCCCTCACATGAAGCTCCCTAGTATTGTGTTATGTTATTAAGTACTAGATTTAAATATAACGTATCACCGTTCAGGCCATCATAATTTAGAGGTCATGTAGTAAACGTTTGAGGAGCCAGGTCACTTTAATTCGTAAATCCAGCAAACTGGTCAAAACGAATACCCAAATGAAATCCCTCTCATGAAGCTCCCTAGTATTGTGATATATTATATAAAAAGGATAGTACTTTATTTATAAGAAAATACTTCATTTAAACCTTTAAATTTATAAGTTGACACTATTTACCCTTAGGTTATAAACTTTTACGAAACTAGTCCTGAATATAATAACTATATATATCTAATCCTTAGGCTATATAACTTCACATAATAGGTCCTTATACTTATAACTTCCAAGAAATGGCAAAAACAGTCCCTAGACTTAATATTTTCATAAAGTTTCAATATATACCCCTATGCATGGGAAACTTTGCAAAACTAGTCCTTTTTTCATGCAAACTATATTTTTGTGAAACAAAAAGTTTTCTAGGCTTATTAATAACTAATATAAGCTTAATTAAGTAACCTACACGAGCTTATAGCTTATGAAAGGGATTATAGCATGTAAACATGAATTCGACTTATTTTAGGGTTCTAAAAAGAAAATGAGCAAAAAAATGACCAAGGCTCATGAAAGGGTTTCTATGTGATCTAATATATTTAATAACTATCCTAGTAAAGTTAGAGAGTATATTAAACAATTATAGAGGCTTACGTGACCTAAAGTGGGTCATTACGGGTGAAATGAATTCGACAAGGCTTCTAGGCTTGACTCTTGATTGAGCCCGAACCGTCAGATTATTATTGACCAAGGTCAACAAGTCAAAGACAGCCTAGAATCAATACTCCGGTGATAGTGTAGTGTTTCCCCGGGTCGTTAAAGTCCCAGTGAGATTGAAATGGTGCTTTGGAAATCATTTATGAGTGAGTGGGACTGAGGACAGTAGCCCAGATGATATGGAATTGATTTTGCTACTGTTATTTTGGTATTGGTGCACAGATATAATATTCACAAAAATCAGATACCAGATATATGCACAAATTCACAATTAAGATCACGTATCGGACTGGAAAAGTGAGGTTTTTGGTACTTATCAAACTACAGGGGGTGCTTTTGACACTTTCTGAAACTTAAAATTAAAAATGAAAAATGAAATTATGAAAATGATTAAAATACTATTTAAATGTTATTTAATTAATTAAACTATTTAAAATCTAAATTAAAACCAAATTTAAATTAACTAAAAATGACAAATGATTTAAATCAAACTAAAAATTAACAAAAATATTTTCTTAACCTAAATTAGAACTTGAAGAAAGTATAAAAAATAAAAATAAATATTTTTGTCTTTTTGTGGCTTTGTTATTAATTAAAAACTATTTAACTTAATTAAACTAATTAAAATACTTTTACTTTATATTAATACTAAATTAACTTAGAAAATTAAGATAAAATAACTAAAATTACTTAACCATCACTGGAATCCTACAAAATTATAAAAACTCTAAAAATTATGTTTTAAGATTAAACAACTAATTATTTACCTTTTAATTAACTTAAGTCTATTTTAAACAAATAAAATAAGGAAAATAGAAAATGAACAGTAGAATCTCAAAATATATTTTCTAAAAGTCTAATGTACTATATTAAAGCTAGGAAAAATATAAAAATTAAGTTTAACCTTATAAAAACTAACTATGATATCTATTACTTAATATTAATTAATAATAAAGAAAACTAAAATTAAATCTAATTAACACTAAATGACAAAATAAAAATCTGAAAAAATTATCAAAATTACTTTACTATATAAGGTATTTAATAAAAATATAAAAACACTAGTGACTTAATTAAAATATAAAAATGAAAATTAAAATTAAGTTGAATTAAATAGAAACTATCACTTATTTTAAATTTGATTTTTCTTGGTTTTTCTTTTACAAACTAGTTTTATACCTAAAAATAAAAACTTTTTGTGAAAACAACTTATTTGTAGCTCAAAATTAAGCACTGTGCACCCCCTAGACCAAATCAGTTTGACTTTGGTTGACCAACAAGGAAAAAGAGCTCAAATGAGCTTGTGTGGGTCCAACTTTGATAAAACTTGGTTCACTTAAGTTATTTGAACAGTTTTAAGCAAGAAAAAGCCAAATAAGAGCACAAGATAAGCTAATAAGCACAAATAAGCATTTGGATTTCTTAAACTTGACTGAAAAATGGGACAAAATTCAAAGCTAAATCTAAGTGGGGTCCACAGGTCTAGGGGTCAAACAATGGGTCAAAAACCCAAGCCTACCAGGAGGGGGGTTGAGTGAGACCAAGTTATGGTGTTGGGACCCACTAGGATGGCCACAAACCACCACCAAAGTGGTGGTGGTGTGGTGGTGTACTGCTGCACAGAGCAGTTGCTCAGCCCTGCAGCCCTCTTTGGAGGGTTGTGGGGCCCAGGAGAAAAATCACAAAAATTAAAGCTAGTTAGGACCTTAAAGATGAGGTGGGGGGCTATCTATGGAACCAAGTTTCACCCCTTAAGACCTCATACAAAATTCCAATTAAATCATCCCATATTTGAAAAAAAACTGCAATGATGCACTTTGACTTTTGTTAAAAACTTGATTTGTTGACTTTCTTGGATTTCTACTGGATCTTATGAACTAATTCAGTTATGAAAAGCTATGATATAGCTTACTTAAGCTAAATACACAAGTTAGAAGCTAATGGGGTGGGTTTTGAGGTTTCACACCCCAACAGTTATCTGTTAAGGGAAGAATGTGGTGATTTTGACTTCTCAAGTAAAATAACCAAGTTTATGGTAGATTACACTTATTTAGACCTAATACTAACATTCTACAACAACCATTACTCATAATACCAAGCAGACCCTAGATGAACAGGTTAAACCAAACACCCCTTATACCCTTGACTGTTGGAATTTTTAAGTGAAAAATGAATTTGAACAAAGGCTTTCTGAGCAAAGTGAGCTAGGTGTGTCTAAAACCTACTGAGAAGCCATAAACAGAACCAAGTAAGTAGTATCCACTAAGCAAATTGCAAAGGCTAATTTGAGCTAGTTCAAACAGTTAACAAATTAAATAACTAGAACACTATGACAACTTCAAAACCAAACTAAGGCATGAATAACTAACTAATAGAAACTTGAATAAGCATAACAAACAAGGAACAAACACTGAGCAATACAAACAAACATAAATTAGATACAAGGACTTATGCAGAAAGTATAGAAAGGCTTACAACTTGTCCAAAGCAAAGCACAGAGAAATTGTGAAACCAAGGACAACCTACTTGACTCCCATGAGTCTCTATTACACCCAATACAATTATTCAACTGAGCTCAAGCCATCTTCTTCATCTCTTCTCTCTTTCATTTTTCACTATTATTTTTTTTTTGAGTATTTTTGATTTTTGTAAATGGAAACTGATTTTAAAACATTAGAAGCTTATAAAAACTGGTTAATAACTGAAATGAGCTTAGAGAACCATGAACTAACAACTTTAACAGAGTTGAGTGAGTTTGTCAAATTCACTCAAAAATGCAAAATTTAAATTCTCAAAAGGTAACCTGGAATTAAAGACTAAAATAGCTTACATTACATAAGTTAAACGGATTACAACCACTTTGCACTAAAAATTACAACTGAATTTTAAATTTCATAATCTACGATTACCTAAAACTAAAACTACACTAATTGCCTTCTCACTTCTGCTCCTCTTGCTCTTTATAGCATCCCAGGGTGTTTTGTGGGTCCCACTGGTCAAATCCCACCAATATAAGCAGCCAATGGATGTCTCTTGCCTCTTACTCAATTTGGCGGGAAAAATGGCTTTTAAGCCAATTTGCACTGTTGAGTGGCCATAGGGGGGGTGGCATTTAATGATGTTTGGGAAGTGTAATATGGCAGAGATAAGGGTGGTGGTGGATGCAAGTGGTGCAAGAGGGGGGGAGTGATACCAGGTGGTATCATGGTTCAGTGGTGAGGGTGGTAAAGGGGAAGAAGGGTGGGTTTGACCCAAGTCAAACCTGGGGGTTTTATTTAAATAAAAACGGGGGTGGTTTGTTTTGTTTGGTGGGCTGAGAAAGAATGGGCCAAGGGGAAGGGTACATGGGCCTGGTTTGGTGTTGGGGTTTGATTTGGTTTTGGGGTAAAAATAGTATAGGATCCGTTTGGTTTGGTATTTGTAAATCACAAGGACCATTTTTGTACTTTTGGCAAACTTGAGGGACTGAGATGTAAGCTTTCAAAAATAATCATAAGGGTGAGTTTTGCCAATCTTGAATTATCCAAGGACCACTTTTGATAATTTCCATTTTTTAAATGCCCAGGGACCAAAATCGCCAACTTGTGAAACTTTAGGGACCTAACTGTAATTTCCTCAAATTTTCACCCAAGGATCATTCCTGCCAAATATGAATAGAACAAGGACCAAAAATGATTTTTCTTTCAAAAATATCCCACCAGGGACCAATTCTGTCAATTTCTGAAAGTTCAGGGACCTTTTATGCCAATTTGGATTTTTAGGGACCAAACATGTAATTTTTCTCAAACTTTTTACCCAAAGTCTAAATTTGATAATTTTTACTTTTAAAAAAAAACTTTGGTTAACTTTTTTTTCGTTTTAAAACTTCAGGGACTAGTTTTGTCAATTTTTTTAACTTGAGGGACTGAAACTGCCAATTATGCAAACTTTGTTCATTTTTCATTTGTTTTTAAACATTTTGCATATAAAACGTATAAAACACAATTTTGGAATATTTTTAGTATTTTGATGCATTACTGAGTGTTTTTGGACGTTTTGGCAGTTCATATAAGACAAAAATGATGAATATTTACACACTCATCAATCCCCCACACTAAACTATTGCTAGTCCCTAGCAATCTTTTGAGAAAAATTAATGGATTTGAAACTCTTTACCAAAAGCCATTACTTCTGGAGTAGCCAGGTGTAAGAACTGTGGCACACCTGATAACCGTGTGATTTTGAGCAAACCACCAGCTGTCAACGGATTTGATTAGTCTTTACCAAAAGCCGTTTGCTTCTGGACTAGCCAACTCTTGATGGAATAGTCAACATCTTGGTGAGCTGATTACCAATTATGGTTTTTCCACGGCCTTTACCACAAGCCATAATCTTGTGGGCTAGCCAACTCATTTGTTTTCGGGGAGTTGAGGAACCATACAATTTTGGGCAAATTGCAAGCCATAAACGGATTTGAGATGTCTTTACCAAGAGCCGTTTGCTCCTGGACTAGCCAATCCCTTTTGTCGGTTAGACAAGGCGGACTGATTACCACAAAAAATTTTGAGCTCCAGTGAAAATTTTTTTGAAAAATTTTGGTAAAAAACGGGGGTATAAGATAGTAAAATGTGATAAAATTTGCTAGAATAGCGAATACCCCCCCACACTAAGCATGAATATTGTCCTCAATATTCAAAGTCCCGGCTATTATGCCGACATTTTAAACGTAAAAGGGCGACATTACAAGCTAAGCGTGGAAAACACCATTTGTATTTTCACTTCTGTAATCATAGCATGGGGGACTCCCCCACACTTAGGGTGAAAACCCTATAAGCATGCTATGTTTTTGTTTACCGAGTCGCTAGCGTGACTCGACCCCGAATTTATTTGTCCTTGGGGAAGCATGATGTGGAAGAAACAATCTCAATCGGACTTTCATTCAAGATGTTTGGACAAACATTTGAAGCACGTGAAAGT
The DNA here is from genome assembly GCA_030686995.1 of Artemisia argyi. NCBI lineage: Eukaryota > Viridiplantae > Streptophyta > Magnoliopsida > Asterales > Asteraceae > Artemisia > Artemisia argyi. The sequence goes on along the minus strand of CM060700.1, from coordinate 36,040,679 downwards.
TCCACACCGATGAGATAAGTACCCGGCTCAAGATAATGGTATATGAAAATGCCGGGGTCAAATATAGTGTCTTCATTCCTGAAGGAGTGAAGAACAGGAGAAGTCACCCTGTAGGTGAAGAAAAGGAAGAAAACCATGATGAAAATCATGATAAGGTCTTCTTCCTCGAAGGCAGGCTCATTAGCCTGATTTTGGATTTCAAAGGTTAAGCTCGTAAATATCCCGGGAGGGTGGGTGGGAATTTGCAAATTCTCATGATTGAGTGCATCTCCCCCCGGGTCATCATACTCCGGAGGAGTCATGATATGAGTGAGTTCACAGGAGAACTCATCAAATGTGAATGAATCATATTCTGGATTGATGTGCGTGAGTTCACAGGAGAACTCATCGAAGGTAAATGATTCATAATCGGGGAGAGAATTATGAGAATGAGAAGTGGTATTGCCACTAATCTTCTCTCCCATAGGATCAAAAGTAAAGGCTTCAAATTCCGGTATAGGGTCATCGGAGAGAATGTCACTATCCTTTATGGGGATAGGAGATGAAATAGGTTTCTCTTTGAAAGCCTCGATTTTTGCAATGAGGAGATTGACTTTCACTAATGTTGCACGTAGTGCTTCATCTTTGATTTCAGTGTCAATCTCATCATTCTCTTATTCTAAGCTAACTAGCTCAGAAGGTAATTCTTCCACATGACTGATGTCTCCAAAAGATAAAGAATTTTCATCAGCATGTGAATTACTAAGCTCGATGTAGGGATTAGAGTTTAAAAGATTTTCAGTTTCTCCCATATCGGCCGGCTTCAAGATCAAGGAGACCATCATCATTTCCCAAAGGAAGTGGATTGATGTGAGTAAGTTCGTTTGTGAACTCCTCAATAAGAGGGTCAACATCCGAATGAGGCAATGGTGCCTCCTCATACTCAACTTCTCCATAAGATGTACAATCATCATTAAAATCGAAGAAAGTCTCAAAATGATCTTTTGGATTTTCAGGGTGAGCAGGTAGATCACACATATGATCAGAAGTTTCCTGTGACTCTCTTGGGATTGGGATAAGGTTCTCAGCACTAGACTTTATGAATTCGTCTGATTCCTTTTGAGGAACAGTGCTAAGATGCTCATCCCCCATATTCAGATAGTGAGTGGAAACCTCGGGTGTGATAGCAGTTGTTTGAGATGGAATCTCAACTGCTGGGATATCAACTGATGAACTTGATGAATCTTTTTGAATAATAACAATGTTATCTTCATCATCACTGTCATCATAGTCATCAAATAGAGCAGTATTGCGAATATTAGCACGTAATTTAGCTGCTCGTTGCTCAGCCAATAATTCTTCCATGCTTTTTCCAGATTCTCGTTCTTCAGCAAGTAATTCTGCCATAGTTTTCCCACGAGAATTTGGAATGAAAGGGAATTGTGGGGATGTGGATGTGTCAAAACCGGAAGGTTGACATTGAAAATCATCGTGAGGACCCCCACAATATGCACAAGAAGAACTTGGAGTATGGCGGAGTGAAATATTAGCTAACTCCTCCTTAAGTTCTTTAAATTTCTCAAGAACCTCTAAAAAGTCTTGTTGGATTTGAGGAGTTGCTCGGATAGTTTGATACTGTGGAAGTTGGTCTTGATACGAAGAGTCATAATTGTTACAAGGAATTGGATTCCTCGTTTGACAATCAGAGCTGAAGTGTGGACCTCCACAGTAATCACAACAGTGAAACTGATGTGGCTGTGGGTTGTATGTGCTTGAGTTATAATTGTTATCAGGAAACTGCTCATAGACAAGTGTGTTTCCTGATTGACAATCAGAACTGTAATGTGAACCACCACAGTACTCACAACAGTAAAACTGTTGAGTCTCATGGTGTGGTAACTGATGGAATGAATCAGTCGTATCATGGTAGGAATAGGGATTCTGGTTATAGACAGACCCGTTTCCTGACTCTACCATGCCACAACTGGGGCAATTGCCACCATTATAAGAATTACCACACCACTGGCAAATCAGAAAGTGTGGATGAGACATAGAAAGAATCAAAAGGTTTTAGAGGGTAAGAAATGGAGAATCAAAAAGGTGAGAGGGTAAAGGTGAATATTTTTGGTATTTTTGAGAAACATGTTTAGTGCACATGTACCAAAAACAATTTTTCAAAACAAAATCGAGACAAAACCACAGTGAACTTAAACCAATAATCACAAGTGAATGGCTTCTTTGAAAAAGGTACACCACTCACAGGGATACAAAGGCAAGTTTTAATCTTAAGTTTGGGAACTTATTATGGGTTTGTATTCATTAATTTGAAAAACTGCTTTAGGCTTATGGGTGTGTGTGCAGAAAACTTGGAAAATATTTTTGGAACTGATTCGTTAACCGAAATCGTCCCTTTAAGATTACTCGCAGGCTGGCGGGAGGAAGTAAATAGGTTTCCTCTTCAGTTCGCAATTTAATGTCAGAACTTACCTTAAACCAACTGTTTCAGGTTGTAATCTTAAAGAACACGAAGTAATTTAACTTCACAGTTTGTTTTTGATTGTTTTTAATTTTTTGGTGTTTTCAACACTTCAGGAGAAGTGTTAATGAACGTTTTTCTGATATGATTATATTTTTACAAAAACTTTTTACAAATTTGTGTGAAATTTGTATAGGGAGGGTTTTGAAAACCACTAAACTTAAAACGATTTTATAAAACACGCAACAACCTCCCCGGCAGCGGCGCCAAATTTTGATTGAGCCCGAACCGTCAGATTATTATTGACCAAGGTCAACAAGTCAAAGACAGCCTAGAATCAATACTCCGGTGATAGTGTAGTGTTTCCCCGGGTCGTTAAAGTCCCAGCGAGATTGAAATGGTGCTTTGGAAATCGTTTATGAGTGAGTGGGACTGAGGACAGTAGCCCAGATGATATGGAATTGATTTTGCTACTGTTATTTTGGTATTGGTGCACAGATATAATATTCACAAAAATCAGATACCAGATATATGCACAAATTCACAATTAAGATCACGTATCGGACTGGAAAAGTGGTGTTTTTGGTACTTATCAAACTACAAGGGGTGCTTTTGACACTTTCTGAAACTTAAAATTAAAAATGAAAAATGAAATTATGAAAATGATTAAAATACTATTTAAATGTTATTTAATTAATTAAACTATTTAAAATCTAAATTAAAACCTAATTTAAATTAACTAAAAATGACAAATGATTTAAATCAAACTAAAAATTAACAAAAATATTTTCTAAACCTAAATTAGAACTTGAAGAAAGTATAAAAAATAAAAATAAAAATTTTTGTCTTTTTGTGGCTTTGTTATTAATTAAAAACTATTTAACTTAATTAAACTAATTAAACTACTTTTAATTTATATTAATACTAAATTAACTTAGAAAATTAAGATAAAATATATAAAATTACTTAACCATCACTGGAATCCTACAAAATTATAAAAACTCTAAAAATTATGTTTTAAGATTAAACAACTAATTATTTACCTTTTAATTAACTTAAGTCTATTTTAAACAAATAAAATAAGGAAAATAGAAAATGAACAGTATAATCTCAAAATATATTTTCTAAAAGTCTAATGTACTATATTAAAGCTAGGAAAAATATAAAAATTAAGTTTAACCTTATAAAAACTAACTATGATATTTATTACTTAATATTAATTAATAATAAAGAAAACTAAAAACTAAATCTAATTAACACTAAATTACAAAATAAAAATCTGAAAAAATTATCAAAATTACTTTACTATATAAGGTATTTAATAAAAATATAAAAACACTAGTGACTTAATTAAAATATAAAAATGAAAATTAAAATTAAGTTGAATTAAATAGAAACTATCACTTATTTTAAATTTGATTTTTCTTGGTTTTTCTTTTACAAACTAGTTTTATACCTAAAAATAAAAACTTTTTGTGAAAACAACTTATTTGTAGCTCAAAATTAAGCACTGTGCACCCCCTAGACCAAATCAGTTTGACTTTGGTTGACCAACAAGGAAAAAGAGCTCGAATGAGCTTGTGTGGGTCCAACTTTGATAAAACTTGGTTCACTTAAGTTATTTGAACAGTTTTAAGCAAGAAAAAGCCAAATAAGAGCACAAGATAAGCTAATAAGCACAAATAAGCATTTGGATTTCTTAAACTTGACTGAAAAATGGGACAGAATTCAAAGCTAAATCTAAGTGGGGTCCACAGGTCTAGGGGTCAAACAATGGGTCAAAAACCCAAGCCTACCAGGAGGGGGGTTGAGTGAGACCAAGTTATGGTGTTGGGACCCACTAGGATGGCCACAAACCACCACCAAAGTGGTGGTGGTGTGGTGATGTACTGCTGCACAAAGCAGTTGCTCAGCCCTGCAGCCCTCTTTGGAGGGTTGTGGGGCCCAGGAGAAAAATCACAAAAATTAAAGCTAGTTAGGACCTTAAAGATGAGGTGGGGGGCTATCTATGGAACCAAGTTTCACCCCTTAAGACCTCATACAAAATTCCAATTAAATCATCCCATATTTGAAAAAAAACTGCAATGATGCACTTTGACTTTTGTTAAAAACTTGATTTGTTGACTTTCTTGGATTTCTAATGGATCTTATGAACTAATTCAGTTATGAAAAGCTATGATATAGCTTACTTAAGCTAAATACACAAGTTAGAAGCTAATGGGGTGGGTTTTGAGGTTTCACACCCCAACAGTTATCTGTTAAGGGAAGAATGTGGTGATTTTGACTTCTCAAGTAAAAATAACCAAGTTTATGGTAGATTACACTTACTTAGACCTAATACTAACATTCTACAACAACCATTACTCATAATACCAAGCAGACCCTAGATGAATAGGTTAAACCAAACACCCCTTATACCCTTGACTGTTGGAATTTTTAAGTGAAAAATGAATTTGAACAAAGGCTTTCTGAGCAAAGTGAGCTAGGTGTGTCTAAAACCTACTGAGAAGCCATAAACAGAACCAAGTAAGTAGTATCCACTAAGCAAATTGCAAAGGCTAATTTGAGCTAGTTCAAACAGTTAACAAATGAAATAACTAGAACACTATGACAACTTCAAAACCAAACTAAGGCATGAATAACTAACTAATAGAAACTTGAATAAGCATAACAAACAAGTAACAAACACTGAGCAATACAAACAAACATAAATTAGATACAAGGACTTATGCAGAAAGTATAGAAAGGCTTACAACTTGTCCAAAGCAAAGCACTGAGAAATTGTGAAACCAAGGACAACCTACTTGACTCCCATGAGTCTCTATTACACCCAATACAATTATTCAACTGAGCTGAAGCCATCTTCTTCATCTCTTCTCTCTTTCATTTTTCACTATTATTTTTTTTTTTTTGAGTATTTTTGATTTTTGTAAATGGAAACTGATTTTAAAACATTAGAAGCTTATAAAAACTGGTTAATAACTGAAATGAGCTTAGAGAACCATGAACTAACAACTTTAACAGAGTTGAGTGAGTTTGTCAAATTCACTCAAAAATGCAAAATTTAAATTCTCAAAAGGTAACCTGGAATTAAAGACTAAAATAGCTTACATTGCATAAGTTAAACGGATTACAACCACTTTTCACTAAAAATTACAACTGAATTTTAAATTTCATAATCTACGATTACCTAAAACTAAAACTACACTAATTGCCTTCTCACTTCTGCTCCTCTTGCTCTTTATAGCATCCCAGGGTGTTGTGTGGGTCCCACTGGTCAAATCCCACCAATATAAGCAGCCAATGGATGTCTCTTGCCTCTTACTCAATTTGGCGGGAAAAATGGCTTTTAAGCCAATTTGCACTGTTGAGTGGCCATAGGGGGGGTGGCATTTAATGATGTTTGGGAAGTGTGATATGGCAGAGATAAGGGTGGTGGTGGATGCAAGTGGTGCAAGAGGGGGGGAGTGATACCAGGTGGTATCATGGTTCAGTGGTGAGGGTGGTAAAGGGGAAGAAGGGTGGGTTTGACCCAAGTCAAACCTGGGGGTTTTATTTAAATAAAAACGGGGGTGGTTTGTTTTGTTTGGTGGGCTGAGAAAGAATGGGCCAAGGGGAAGGGTACATGGGCCTGGTTTGGTGTTGGGGTTTGATTTGGTTTTGGGGTAAAAATAGTATAGGATCCGTTTGGTTTGGTATTTGTAAATTACAAGGACCATTTTTGTACTTTTGGCAAACTTGAGGGACTGAGATGTAAGCTTTCAAAAATAATCATAAGGGTGAGTTTTGCCAATCTTGAATTATCCAAGGACCACTTTTGATAATTTCCATTTTTTAAATGCCCAAGGACCAAAACCGCCAACTTGTGAAACTTTAGGGACCTAACTGTAATTTCCTCAAATTTTCACCCAAGGATCATTCCTGCCAAATATGAATAGAACAAGGACCAAAAATGATTTTTCTTTCAAAAATATCCCACCAGGGACCAATTCTGTCAATTTCTGAAAGTTCAGGGACCTTTTATGCCAATTTGGATTTTTAGGGACCAAACATGTAATTTTTCTCAAACTTTTTACCCAAAGTCTAAATTTGATAATTTTTACTTTTAAAAAAAACTTTGGTTAACTTTTCTTTCGTTTTAAAACTTCAGGGACTAGTTTTGTCAATTTTTTAAACTTGAGGGACTGAAACTGCCAATTATGCAAACTTTGTTCGTTTTTCATTTGTTTTTAAACATTTTGCATATAAAACGTATAAAACACAATTTTGGAATATTTTTAGTATTTTGATGCATTACTGAGTGTTTTTGGACGTTTTGGCAGTTCATATAAGACAAAAATGATGAGTATTTACACACTCATCAATCCCCCACACTAAACTATTGCTAGTCCCTAGCAATCTTTTGAGAAAAATTAATGGATTTGAAACTCTTTACCAAAAGCCATTATTTCTGGAGTAGCCAGGTGTAAGAACTGTGGCACACCTGATAACCGTGTGATTTTGAGCAAACCACCAGCTGTCAACGGATTTGATTAGTCTTTACCAAAAGCCGTTTGCTTCTGGACCAGCCAACTCTTGATGGAATAGTCAACATCTTGGTGAGCTGATTACCAATTATGGTTTTTCCACGGCCTTTACCACAAGCCATAATCTTGTGGGCTAGCCAACTCATTTGTTTTCGGGGAGTTGAGGAACCATACAATTTTGGGCAAATTGCAAGCCATAAACGGATTTGAGATGTCTTTACCAAGAGCCGTTTGCTCCTGGACTAGCCAATCCCTTTTGTCGGTTAGACAAGGCGGACTGATTACCACAAAAAATTTTGAGCTCCAGTGAAAATTTTTTTGAAAAATTTTGGTAAAAAACGGGGGTATAAGATAGTAAAATGTGATAAAATTTGCTAGAATAGCGAATACCCCCCACACTAAGCATGAATATTGTCCTCAATATTCAAAGTCCCGGCTATTATGCCGGCATTTTGAACGTAAAAGGGCGACATTACAAGCTAAGCGTGGAAAACACCATTTGTATTTTCACTTCTGTAATCATAGCATGGGGGACTCCCCCACACTTAGGGTGAAAACCCTATAAGCATGCTCTGTTTTTGTTTACCGAGTCGCTAGCGTGACTCGACCCCGAATTTATTTGTCCTTGGGGAAGCATGATGTGGAAGAAACAATCTCAATCGGACTTTCATTCAAGATGTTTGGACAAACATTTGAAGCACGTGAAAGTTCCACACCGATGAGATAAGTACCCGGCTCAAGATAATGGTATATGAAAATGCCGGGGTCAAATATAGTGTCTTCATTCCTGAAGGAGTGAAGAACAGGAGAAGTCACCCTGTAGGTGAAGAAAAGGAAGAAAACCATGATGAAAATCATGATAAGGTCTTCTTCCTCGAAGGCAGGCTCATTAGCCTGATTTTGGATTTCAAAGGTTAAGCTCGTAAATATCCCGGGAGGGTGGGTGGGAATTTGCAAATTCTCATGATTGAGTGCATCTCCCCCCGGGTCATCATACTCTGGAGGAGTCATGATATGAGTGAGTTCACAGGAGAACTCATCAAATGTGAATGAATCATATTCTGGATTGATGTGCGTGAGTTCACAGGAGAACTCATCGAAGGTAAATGATTCATAATCGGGGAGAGAATTATGAGAATGAGAAGTGGTATTGCCACTAATCTTCTCTCCCATAGGATCAAAAGTAAAGGCTTCAAATTCCGGTATAGGGTCATCGGAGAGAATGTCACTATCCTTTATGGGGATAGGAGATGAAATAGGTTTCTCTTTGAAAGCCTCGATTTTTGCAATGAGGAGATTGACTTTCACTAATGTTGCACGTAGTGCTTCATCTTTGATTTCAGTGTCAATCTCATCATTCTCTTCTTCTAAGCTAACTAGCTCAGAAGGTAATTCTTCCACATGACTGATGTCTCCAAAAGATAAAGAATTTTCATCAGCATGTGAATTACTAAGCTCGATGTAGGGATTAGAGTTTAAAAGATTTTCAGTTTCTCCCATATCGGCTTCAAGATCAAGGAGACCATCATCATTTCCCAAAGGAAGTGGATTGATGTGAGTAAGTTCGTTTGTGAACTCCTCAATAAGAGGGTCAACATCCGAATGAGGCAATGGTGCCTCCTCATACTCAACTTCTCCATAAGATGTACAATCATCATTAAAATCGGAGAAAGTCTCAAAATGATCTTTTGGATTTTCAGGGTGAGCAGGTAGATCACACATATGATCAGAAGTTTCCTGTGACTCTCTTGGGATTGGGATAAGGTTCTCAGCACTAGACTTTATGAATTCGTCTGATTCCTTTTGAGGAACAGTGCTAAGATGCTCATCCCCCATATTCAGAGAGTGAGTGGAAACCTCGGGTGTGATAGCAGTTGTTTGAGATGGAATCTCAACTGCTGGGATATCAACTGATGAACTTGATGAATCTTTTTGAATAATAACAATGTTATCTTCATCATCACTGTCATCATAGTCATCAAATAGAGCAGTATTGCGAATATTAGCACGTAATTTAGCTGCTCGTTGCTCAGCCAATAATTCTTCCATGCTTTTTCCAGATTCTCGTTCTTCAGCAAGTAATTCTGCCATAGTTTTCCCACGAGAATTTGGAATGAAAGGGAATTGTGGGGATGTGGATGTGTCAAAACTGGAAGGTTGACATTGAAAATCATCGTGAGGACCCCCACAATATGCACAAGAAGAACTTGGAGTATGGCGGAGTGAAATATTAGCTAACTCCTCCTTAAGTTCTTTAAATTTCTCAAGAACCTCTAAAAAGTCTTGTTGGATTTGAGGAGTTGCTCGGATAGTTTGATACTGTGGAAGTTGGTCTTTATACGAAGAGTCATAATTGTTACAAGGAATTGGATTCCTCGTTTGACAATCAGAGCTGAAGTGTGGACCTCCACAGTAATCACAACAGTGAAACTGATGTGGCTGTGGGTTGTATGTGCTTGAGTTATAATTGTTATCAGGAAACTGCTCATAGACAAGTGTGTTTCCTGATTGACAATCAGAACTGTAATGTGAACCACCACAGTACTCACAACAGTAAAACTGTTGAGTCTCATGGTGTGGTAACTGATGGAATGAATCAGTCGTATCATGGTAGGAATAGGGATTCTGGTTATAGACAGACCCGTTTCCTGACTCTACCATGCCACAACTGGGGCAATTGCCACCATTATAAGAATTACCACACCACTGGCAAATCAGAAAGTGTGGATGAGACATAGAAAGAATCAAAAGGTTTTAGAGGGTAAGAAATGGAGAATCAAAAAGGTGAGAGGGTAAAGGTGAATATTTTTGGTATTTTTGAGAAACATGTTTAGTGCACATGTACCAAAAACAATTTTTCAAAACAAAATCGAGACAAAACCACAGTGAACTTAAACCAATAATCACAAGTGAATGGCTTCTTTGAAAAAGGTACACCACTCACAGGGATACAAAGGCAAGTTTTAATCTTAAGTTTGGGAACTTATTATGGGTTTGTATTCATTAATTTGAAAAACTGCTTTAGGCTTATGGGTGTGTGTGCAGAAAACTTGGAAAATATTTTTGGAACTGATTCGTTAACCGAAATCGTCCCTTTAAGATTACTCGCAGGCTGGCGGGAGGAAGTAAATAGGTTTCCTCTTCAGTTCGCAATTTAATGTCAGAACTTACCTTAAACCAACTGTTTCAGGTTGTAATCTTAAAGAACACGAAGTAATTTAACTTCACAGTTTGTTTTTGATTGTTTTTAATTTTTTGGTGTTTTCAACACTTCAGGAGAAGTGTTAATGAACGTTTTTCTGATATGATTATATTTTTACAAAAACTTTTTACAAATTTGTGTGAAATTTGTATAGGGAGGGTTTTGAAAACCACTAAACTTAAAACGATTTTATAAAACACGCAACAACCTCCCCGGCAGCGGCGCCAAATTTTGATTGAGCCCGAACCGTCAGATTATTATTGACCAAGGTCAACAAGTCAAAGACAGCCTAGAATCAATACTCCGGTGATAGTGTAGTGTTTCCCCGGGTCGTTAAAGTCCCAGCGAGATTGAAATAGTGCTTTGGAAATCGTTTATGAGTGAGTGGGACTGAGGACAGTAGCCCAGATGATATGGAATTGATTTTGCTACTGTTATTTTGGTATTGGTGCACAGATATAATATTCACAAAAATCAGATACCAGATATATGCACAAATTCACAATTAAGATCACGTATCGGACTGGAAAAGTGGTGTTTTTGGTACTTATCAAACTACAGGGGGTGCTTTTGACACTTTCTGAAACTTAAAATTAAAAATGAAAAATGAAATTATGAAAATGATTAAAATACTATTTAAATGTTATTTAATTAATTAAACTATTTAAAATCTAAATTAAAACCTAATTTAAATTAACTAAAAATGACAAATGATTTAAATCAAACTAAAAATTAACAAAAATATTTTCTAAACCTAAATTAGAACTTGAAGAAAGTATAAAAAATAAAAATAAATATTTTTGTCTTTTTGTGGCTTTGTTATTAATTAAAAACTATTTAACTTAATTAAACTAATTAAACTACTTTTAATTTATATTAATACTAAATTAACTTAGAAAATTAAGATAAAATATATAAAATTACTTAACCATCACTAGAATCCTACAAAATTATAAAAACTCTAAAAATTATGTTTTAAGATTAAACAACTAATTATTTACCTTTTAATTAACTTAAGTCTATTTTAAACAAATAAAATAAGGAAAATAGAAAATGAACAGTAGAATCTCAAAATATATTTTCTAAAAGTCTAATGTACTATATTAAAGCTAGGAAAAATATAAAAATTAAGTTTAACCTTATAAAAACTAACTATGATATTTATTACTTAATATTAATTAATAATAAAGAAAACTAAAATTAAATCTAATTAACACTAAATTACAAAATAAAAATCTGAAAAAATTATCAAAATTACTTTACTATATAAGGTATTTAATAAAAATATAAAAACACTAGTGACTTAATTAAAATATAAAAATGAAAATTAAAATTAAGTTGAATTAAATAGAAACTATCACTTATTTTAAATTTGATTTTTCTTGGTTTTTCTTTGACAAACTAGTTTTATACCTAAAAATAAAAACTTTTTGTGAAAACAACTTATTTGTAGCTCAAAATTAAGCACTGTGCACCCCCTAGACCAAATCAGTTTGACTTTGGTTGACCAACAAGGAAAATGAGCTCAAATGAGCTTGTGTGGGTCCAACTTTGATAAAACTTGGTTCACTTAAGTTATTTGAACAGTTTTAAGCAAGAAAAAGCCAAATAAGAGCACAAGATAAGCTAATAAGCACAAATAAGCATTTGGATTTCTTAAACTTGACTGAAAAATGGGACAGAATTCAAAGCTAAATCTAAGTGGGGTCCACAGGTCTAGGGGTCAAACAATGGGTCAAAAACCCAAGCCTACCAGGAGGGGGGTTGAGTGAGACCAAGTTATGGTGTTGGGACCCACTAGGATGGCCACAAACCACCACCAAAGTGGTGGTGGTGTGGTGATGTACTGCTGCACAAAGCAGTTGCTCAGCCCTGCAGCCCTCTTTGGAGGGTTGTGGGGCCCAGGAGAAAAATCACAAAAATTAAAGCTAGTTAGGACCTTAAAGATGAGGTGGGGGGCTATCTATGGAACCAAGTTTCACCCCTTAAGACCTCATACAAAATTCCAATTAAATCATCCCATATTTGAAAAAAAACTGCAATGATGCACTTTGACTTTTGTTAAAAACTTGATTTGTTGACTTTCTTGGATTTCTACTGGATCTTATGAACTAATTCAGTTATGAAAAGCTATGATATAGCTTACTTAAGCTAAATACACAAGTTAGAAGCTAATGGGGTGGGTTTTGAGGTTTCACACCCCAACAGTTATCTGTTAAGGGAAGAATGTGGTGATTTTGACTTCTCAAGTAAAAATAACCAAGTTTATGGTAGATTACACTTATTTAGACCTAATACTAACATTCTACAACAACCATTACTCATAATACCAAGCAGACCCTAGATGAATAGGTTAAACCAAACACCCCTTATACCCTTGACTGTTGGAATTTTTAAGTGAAAAATGAATTTGAACAAAGGCTTTCTGAGCAAAGTGAGCTAGGTGTGTCTAAAACCTACTGAGAAGCCATAAACAGAACCAAGTAAGTAGTATCCACTAAGCAAATTGCAAAGGCTAATTTGAGCTAGTTCAAACAGTTAACAAATGAAATAACTAGAACACTATGACAACTTCAAAACCAAACTAAGGCATGAATAACTAACTAATAGAAACTTGAATAAGTATAACAAACAAGGAACAAACACTGAGCAATACAAACAAACATAAATTAGATACAAGGACTTATGCAGAAAGTATAGAAAGGCTTACAACTTGTCCAAAGCAAAGCACTGAGAAATTGTGAAACCAAGGACAACCTACTTGACTCCCATGAGTCTCTATTACACCCAATACAATTATTCAACTGAGCTGAAGCCATCTTCTTCATCTCTTCTCTCTTTCATTTTTAACTATTATTTTTTTTTTTGAGTATTTTTTATTTTTGTAAATGGAAACTGATTTTAAAACATTAGAAGCTTATAAAAACTGGTTAATAACTGAAATGAGCTTAGAGAACCATGAACTAACAACTTTAACAGAGTTGAGTGAGTTTGTCAAATTCACTCAAAAATGCAAAATTTAAATTCTCAAAAGGTAACCTGGAATTAAAGACTAAAATAGCTTACATTACATAAGTTAAACGGATTACAACCACTTTTCACTAAAAATTACAACTGAATTTTAAATTTCATAATCTACGATTACCTAAAACTAAAACTACACTAATTGCCTTCTCACTTCTGCTCCTCTTGCTCTTTATAGCATCCCAGGGTGTTGTGTGGGTCCCACTGGTCAAATCCCACCAATATAAGCAGCCAATGGAAGTCTCTTGCCTCTTACTCAATTTGGCGGGAAAAATGGCTTTTAAGCCAATTTGCACTGTTGAGTGGCCATAGGGGGGTGGCATTTAATGATGTTTGGGAAGTGTGATATGGCAGAGATAAGGGTGGTGGTGGATGCAAGTGGTGCAAGAGGGGGGGAGTGATACCAGGTGGTATCATGGTTCAGTGTGAGGGTGGTAAAGGGGAAGAAGGGTGGGTTTGACCCAAGTCAAACCTGGGGGTTTTATTTAAATAAAAACGGGGGTGGTTTGTTTTGTTTGGTGGGCTGAGAAAGAATGGGCCAAGGGGAAGGGTACATGGGCCTGGTTTGGTGTTGGGGTTTGATTTGGTTTTGGGGTAAAAATAGTATAGGATCCGTTTGGTTTGGTATTTGTAAATCACAAGGACCATTTTTGTACTTTTGGCAAACTTGAGGGACTGAGATGTAAGCTTTCAAAAATAATCATAAGGGTGAGTTTTGCCAATCTTGAATTATCCAAGGACCACTTTTGATAATTTCCATTTTTTAAATGCCCAGGGACCAAAACCGCCAACTTGTGAAACTTTAGGGACCTAACTGTAATTTCCTCAAATTTTCACCCAAGGATCATTCCTGCCAAATATGAATAGAACAAGGACCAAAAATGATTTTTCTTTCAAAAATATCCCACCAGGGACCAATTCTGTCAATTTCTGAAAGTTCAGGGACCTTTTATGCCAATTTTGGATTTTTAGGGACCAAACATGTAATTTTTCTCAAACTTTTTACCCAAAGTCTAAATTTGATAATTTTTACTTTTAAAAAAAAAACTTTGGTTAACTTTTCTTTCGTTTTAAAACTTCAGGGACTAGTTTTGTCAATTTTTTAAACTTGAGGGACTGAAACTGCCAATTATGCAAACTTTGTTCGTTTTTCATTTGTTTTTAAACATTTTGCATATAAAACGTATAAAACACAATTTTGGAATATTTTTAATATTTTGATGCATTACTGAGTGTTTTTGGACGTTTTGGCAGTTCATATAAGACAAAAATGATGAGTATTTACACACTCATCAACTCTCTAGACTTCTTAGATTACTATGGGTTCTTAGGGACCTTATGCTACTACTAGTACTAGAGGTTGAAGGCGGATAAGTCACGGTGGGATGGTTTGGAATGAAATGGTTAACGAGGGTATTTATAGCCCTCGTTTGGATTCTTGGCCATGTTTTAGGTGGTCTAGTGTAACGAGGAGGAGTGGGTGACTCATGGAAGCTAGGGGTGACTAAGGGATGCTAGGGGAGGGCTAGGAGGCCGTGGTAGGGCATTTGTGGTGGTGATTTTACCATTAAGGCCTTAAAATGACAAGTAGCTTACAAGTAGGTACATAAGCTACTTGTAAGCTACTATGGAGGTGCTAGGGTGGTTTCTTATGGTGGAAAGTAGGTGGGTAAGATGCTAGGGTGGTGGTGACAAGGTGGTGGGTCATAGAGGTGCCTGGGTTTAGGTTTAAACTAGTGTAGGATTAGTTTAGGACTTAAACTAGATTAGGGTTTAGATTAGGGTTTAGTACTTAGATTAAGGTTTATTAAGGGATTAGAGACTAATATTAAGGTTTAGGAATCATCTCTTAAGTGTTTATAGCTTATACTATAGAAATGGGATGGTTTTGACCTAGTTTCGAGGCCTAAATGACCTAATTAGGGTTATGTGCTTAAGGGATTTGTACTATGAGCTATGACTAGTTGTACTATGGTTTTAGTGAGGTAATGTAGCTAAGATAACCTATACATAAGCCTTGAATACTTTCAAACTAGTTTGGATGAGAAATTAGGGTTTTAGAGATAACCGTACACACATAGGGCTTGTTTAGGGTTTGTGATAACTATAGTATACTAGTGTGATAGAATACTTATTGAAATGATGTTTAGGACTTAGACTTGACATACGAGAAGGTTTACAAGGTAGAACCTTAGTGATATTTGGTAGTAGTGGTTGCGTGAGTCGTCTATGAAGCTATGTAAGTTACTTTACATAGTAGGTGAGTGTAATGATACTTAGGGGGAAATGTAATAAGGCATAGTGGGAATATGTGCTAAGGCATAGTGGGGAAATGTGCTAAGGCATAGTAGGGATGTGCTAAGGCATAGTGGGGATTGTTAAGGGAAAAAGTTTACCCTAGAAAAAGAGTTAGTATATATAACCTTGGTGAAAATATCGGGTTGTTATAGAAACAAAAGATTGTATTGATTAGCAAGTGTAATAGGATGATCACATGATGTTTTACTTGATTACAATGCAAAATAAAGTATAAAAAACCTACACATACGAGCAAGTATACTCGTCAGTGTGTAGTAAGATTTGATTCGGTAAGCCGAGATCATTCGCAAAGATTTGTTTAGTTACTGTATGTAAGTTTAGAATCGAAGACTTAACCGATAACATGAAAATGAAAAGCAAGCAAATGATAAAAATGATAAGTCAAGATATTAAAACTATACTTGCTTACACTAGTTTGGACACTAAATTCTTCTTGATTGTGACCAGTAATTTTAGCAAATTGACTACGGCAATTAGATGGTGATATAATATATTGTTCTTAAAACTCACAACCTTCGCCAAGATTTTAAGATGATAAAAACAGACATGAAGTTCAATCAACCAATTCAAGACTAATACAATTTCAATAGACTCGATTAGCGGCATTTCCACAAATTTATCAACAATACACTTAGGTTTCTTGTTTGATCAAATTACTTAAGAAATGGTCAATATAAAAGGTGATCAATCATAGACAGAAGGCCACAATTGATTGATTAACAATGTTCCTTTAGTCCTTTAACACTATCACCAATCAATCTAATTTGACAAACAATTGTCATGTGAAACTTTAAGCATAATTGGGTCCTAGTTATAGCTTGAAATTGATTACTCTTATAAATTATGTAGTCACAATTGATTAAAATATCATATCACAAACATCATCCAAGCAAGTGCACAAATGCACTAGCCACTTATAGCAAACAAAGTCATAACCACAGAAAACTTGATGTTAGAAAACATAATTAAAAGGTCTTACAAAAGTTGTAATAAAGATTACAAATGATTAGGCTTGTTGCCTATGCAATTGGTGAGAATTACTTGATGTCTAGAGCTTGAAATTATGATTTCTCAACCCTCCTTTTGTTCTTGCATTTTTCTGTGGTGGTTGTGAGTTTTTGAGAGAGCTATTGAGTGTGTGAAACATTATGTGTAGAGATATGTTGGTAGGTTATGAAATAAGGCCAAAAAGGGCTGCATTTAAGCTTGTACAAAGGTTAGAGTCATTAATTTTGCAAAGCCTAAGACCACAGTGTCATAAAAAGGATCAAAAATGAGTAAATGAGTGTAGATGATCGGATTTAGCCATTAATTCTTGCATTAAAAATTGATTTTTCTCTCAACCTCGTGGTTAGAAAATGAAAATACTGTTGCCACAGAAAAACAAGGTTGGAACATGAGAATGCGTTTGCCATAAGAAAACGAGGTTGGAGTCCGTATTCGCGCGACAATTCTTGGGCCCACTTTTCTTTCTTGTTCAAACTTTGTTCGGTGTACGGTTTTGATTCCGCCTTCCTTCTAATCATTTTTCCTTCTCTTCTTTATGCTCGGGAACAATTGTTCCTTGAATCTCATATCTTTTAAAAGTCTTCCCAAGGTCGTGACTTCGGGCGGAATCTTCTCTTGTGCAAATTATCATGATTTGACATTATTTCTTCGTATTTTCACTATTTTCTTTGTCTTGGCTAATCATGAACATGAACACTTAACTTTGTGCTACCCATCAAATTAACCAAATAAAATGTATAAAAGTGAGGATAACATGCCTAAAAATATACACATTTTATGCGTTATCACTATTAAATATCCATAACTAAAAATTTAAATTTTAAGGTGTTACACCAAATGTCTTCCTCTTCATCCTATTTATTTTGTTGTTCGTATTCAATTCTTTGGCATTCAACTGGTATTTCTTTCATTATTTCCAAAGCGGCTCTCCTTGCTTTTGTTGGGAACCGGATCATGGAATGAATGGTAGAGGTGATTGATCGAACTGTTCGATCCCAGTTCTTCTAGGTATCATGTTGTATTGCGAGTGTGATTGAATAACTTGGAAATTCATTTTCAAAAATGGGTTTTTCGAAGGTTCTCCTAATGTTACATCAACTTATTATTTCTCCAAGTAATTTCCACACTTCCCTGGAGAACCCTACCAACGATGTTACTCTGCTTATCATATGTTCTCTTACTTCAACATGACGAAGCAATGTTCATACATTATCTACGTTGTTGAACCAGAGTCTATGAACATTTGCTTGATTTTGTGGCATTCTACTTTGGCTTCAATTATAATTGGTCCTTCAGACATTTCGGCTGGGGGTATCGCAGGAAAGTTAATTTCCTTTTCCATCCAATCTTCTTCGGATTCTTTCTCTTTCATCATGTAATCAACATTTGCATTCTTTGAACTGATTATTTTGCTCAGCCATGGGAGCGGAGAACTTCTCGTTCTCCTAGCTCTATCAGTTTGCACTTTCTTTTGCCAATACATGCAAGATTCTTGAATTACTGTTAAGACTTTCTTTATATACTGCTTTGAATTGGAAGGACACCATTGGTTTACTCGGGGTAGAGTGAATAATGGGCCTCATGGATGGCACCAATATCTGTCCAAATATTTGAGTACTCGTAAAGACAATGTGTTTATAGATCTTGAGGATCTTTCAACCGTATACCATGATACAATGCGTATGTATCAGTAGTTAAATGTGTGGGATATAAGATGGGATTGAAGTATTATTTTGGAGAATACAAGGTTAGGATGTCAATGTTGCAAGGTTATGAGACCTTCGGGTGTTGCGAGCTTTGGGTTCAATTTTTGATGTAGCTGGAAGTAATGTACCATATGTTGCGAACTTTGAGGTGTCCTTATAAGAACATTCAAAAATAAGCAAATAGTTGGCCTTACCACAGGGAACCACCCTTAACCAAACTCCGACGTAAAAATAAGTATCGGTTGGAGGGGAGAGAGAGAGAGAGAGAGTGAGAGAGAGAGAGAGCGAGAGAGAGAGAGAGAGAGAGGAGTAAGTGACTACCAAGTGAAGTGGGTGAAGGGTATTTATAATACTCTTTGGCGCACCCTTTTACCGGGTAGCTCGTGGCTTAGGCTTGTTCTGTGTGTAATGCGCTAGCCCTGTCGATCCATTCTAAGTCATAGGATCGGACGAGGTGTTCTTGGTGTTACACTTCTTTGTTCGTGGTGCTTGTTTTCCGATCCTCCGGCTAGCAGGTTGTTCCTTCAAAGATACTGATGTCTCCGAAACTAATCGGGTTCTACCCAAAATCAATGTCTACAGAAGACCATTCCGGCATCTGAAAAACTGTGTTTGTCGCAGATGGATCCAGACCATTTATACATCATATCGTCACATAGCATCTTGCTAGAAAAGTAGAAAGTATTAATGTAAAACTGTTCTATAAAAACGTTTGGAATAAAACTACATTTAATTTCTTTGTAATTTTTTATGTGGCTTATTGCTATTGAATTAACATAATTCGCCATAAATAAAAGAAAAACATAATAGTTTTTATGGCCGTATATATTGTCATGGTATATCGGCACACATTTGACTATATCTTGCATAAAATATCTACTTGATGTATGAAAGTAATAAAATTAAGGTTTTATGACATTTTTAAAGTACAACAAAGCTGAAATAGAAATGATAATAGCACATAGTATCATGTGATTATTTACATATAAAGAGTTAGCAAGTAAATTTCTATGAATAAATCATGTATAGTTGAGAGGGTGAGGAATTTGATTAAATCATGTAGGAGGAACAGATCTTATTTTTCATTTCTACGAGTTTTATCCAATATCAAGATCATTTTAAAATATTGTGAGAAGAAAAATAAATGGCATCTAGTAAAACAGAATAAAGACAAAGTTTGTAACGCGTAGATTATGTCATACACACATATGCAGTGATGCATGGTTCATATATTGGTCCCTAGGACAAGTTGCGAATATGGTATTATTGGGTTAATATAATTTAAATTTGGGGATTTGGTATTTGGGTATGATTGGCGTGAATGAAAGATTAGCATGTGAAGGCATGATATGGACCCACACAAGAAGTAGAAGAAGAATCAGTTTGACTACACAAACAACGAGGTTGGTAAATATTTGACCATTTACATCATCATTTATCTATCAGGTTGATGATGAGGTGGACCACATCTTCACCGTATCCATCCGGTCCATTCTTGTCTGCCGGTTTAATCGCTTCCTAAATCCACTTTCCCCGGCAACATTTCCTAAAAATAAAGCAAACTAATTTATCACAATAGTAATATGTGTTAGCTAAAATTCCAAGACTAAAGCTGAAATAGGAGCAAAACCTAGAACTGAAAAGAGAACTTATACAGCTATATCATGTATATTTATAAGCTCCTAGAAGTCTAGAGATCGAGGCTGTTTACTTTTCACAGAGTTAAACATATAATGGTTTTTTCATGTACATATTCTAATATATGATTCATGAACGTAACTGTGTAAAATCGTCAAAGGGATATACACTAACGTCGACCTCTTTTCTTCGTCTTCAATTCGATAAGTTTATCTTTCAACATTGTACTATTATACCTGATATAGTCAGATAATCCTATTTATTTAAAAGTCTACGTACGAGATTATGCTATCTAGACGGGTTATAACTTGAACATGCATAATCTTTGGACTTCAGTACATACACTTGATGACCTGAAGTTGTTTATGAATCGTAGTATTGGAGGGGTTGTTTCAAAATAGTGCATACATGCATATTCATGTACATACATACAATGAAGATAACCTTACTATCATCTTCTTTTTTCTTTCTTTTTTAAGGAAAGAAAATGGCCAAAACCATAATTTAAAGTGAGTAACCAATATTTTTTAAAAATTAAAACTTTCTACGCACCTAAAGTAAAATTTTCAAAGAAAGCAATAGTTGCGTCATGAATAACCTCATTAACTTGGTCTAATATGTGGCACAAAAAGTATATATGTACATTTGTGATTTGTAAATAATTGACACTCGACATAAATAATGTTTATTTAATTTCATTTAAGATATTCAGTTTACGAATCCGGATTCTCAAAAAAATAATGAAGAAGACATGCATGCATTGTCAAAGATTTATGTGTACTAGAAATTTGATCATCACTCAAACACTGTGTCTATACTAATATACTATACTGATATTAAGAAAATAGACGTTTATTCATTATCCAAAAAGTTTGTCGATTCTAAAATGGAATGAAGCATGGATTTAATCATTCAAGTTTATACAGCAAGAAGCAACCATTCTATTGATACATTTGTATGCAAATAGCAATGGTCCTTGCCACCATTTCAATTTCCGGGCCCAATTTTTGTCTTTATTATTGTTTTATTCGAATATAAAAGCTTGAGTTATCCCGAAAGAATAAGGGAAAAAGAGAAGAAGAATAACATTTTATGAATGATCATTTTCAAAGTAAATTTTGGTGATTTTAGATCAAAATCACTAACTTTTGGAGGGGTTTTGCATTTGATTTTGAACCCTAAAAAAGCACAAGGAAACAAGTTTGTAGATCAAGATTCTTTAACCTCTGTTAGGGTTTTGTTTCCTTTTGGCAGAAAAAACAAAAGACAATGTGATTAAAAACAAGCTAAAGAAGATATGTCAAACCCTAATGGATAAAGAAGATTGATCTCATTGCTTTTTCAGAATACACAGTGATAACTTGGTACTCTACCATGTTACTGTGTCATGACGTGCAGATTTAGTGTAAGATTGGTTTCCTTTTGAGCACAAAACATTTATACATAATTATCTTCAATGAAACTTGAGCTCATAATTAAAGTTTTGGTTGGTCGTATTAGTCTGATAGCACTACTTACGTTAAATGCTTGTTGTCATGTACATAAATGTCAACATAGTTGAAAACTTCAAATGGATCTGTTTCCTATATTCAGAAGTTAAGAATAATCGCATTTTGAGAAACATAAGTATTTAAGAAGCTCGTTCGCTATATACCATTGTTTTTAAAGAAGCGACAAAGATGTGTTGGGTGACTAACACGTTAAAACGAGTTAATTTGAGTTGAGGCATATAAACTTTTAGGATAAATGAGATTGATCGGGTTAGGTTGACTTGGAAAAAAAATTTGTGCGTATTTTGTTAATAACTGTTGTGTTATGCAGTATTATTACACGAATACTCTGTTATTTAATTTATAAATTGTTTGATGTGTGTTTCAAATTATTTCTAACTTTACATGATTTCAAAAGGTAAAATACTGATTGTTAACGAATATCATGATTTTTATTATTGACAATCAATTTATTACTAGTATGTATGATGAATTCTCTTTCCCTTTGTAGTTAAAGATGGCCTACAAAAATTCTTGAATTATTGTTTGAGTTGTCTTTTAATGATGAAAAAACTTTAAGTGTAAAGAAAGAACAAAGTATCAATTTTAGAATTAGAATATAATCATGATCATAACTCACATATCACTTTTATTATTTCAAGAGTTGTGTAATTTTAAATATCATTCCATAATAATAACAACAGTATGAGTTCATTGCTTGTGCAAATTTTGACACACCTAAGAACTATAATGGCATAGCAACATATATAACTATATTTACCCATCTTTGTTAAAACAAAAGTGTCTATATGTGTTATTTCAATGTTCTTTTTCAAAATATTACTCAATAGCTAATCAAATAGTTTAAATATTTTCAACTAGGGATTTAGCCGTACAATAGCAACGTACTTTTTCAAATGTTTCAATCTAGTACGCGTACTATTTTTTGTCCCACTTAATGTAACGAACTTTCATTTTTTGTTACATTCTACCAAAAAGCTACCGGTTACCGGGAAAAAAGTTTGAAAACTGGGAAAAATGCCTACGTGACATATTTAATACTAGAGTAAATAGCAACGTACTTTTTTAAATGTACCGATCTAGTACGCGTACTATTTTCGTCCGTTTTTATTCGTTTTTATACGTTTTCATCCGTTTTTATACACATTTTCATCTATTTTTACACGTTTTTATCCGTTTTCTTATGTTTTCGTCCGTTTTTGCACTTTTTTCTGTTTTTGCATATTTTTGTCCATTTTTACACGTTGTCATTCGTTTTTACACGCTTTTGTTCGTTTTTACATGTTGTTCGTTTTTGCACATTTTCGTCCGTTTTTGCACGTTGTCATTTGTTTTGCACGTTTTCGTCCTTATTTACACGTTTTCATCCGTTTTTACATGTTTTCATATGTTTTTACAAGTTTTCTTACGTTCTAGTCAGTTTTTGCATGTTTTAGTTCGTTTTTACACGTTTTTGTCCGTTTTAACACGTTGTCGCTTGTTTTTGCACGTTTTATCCATTTTAGCACGTTGTCGTTTGCTTTTGCACGTGTTCGTCCATATTTACATGTTTTCCTCCATTTTTTTCACGTTTTCATCTGTTTTTACATGTTTTCATTCGTTTTCTTACATTTTAGTCTATTTTTGGCATGTTTTCGTTCATTTTTACACGTTGTCGTTCATTTGTACACGCTTTTATCCATTTTTAATTCGTATAAAAATGTATGAAAACGGATGAAGACGAATAATAATGAACGAAAACGTGCAAAAACTAGTAAAAACGTGTAACAACAGATGAAAACGTATAAAAACGGAGAAAAACGTGCAAAAACAGACAAAACGTGAAAAAAAAAAGATGAAAACATGTAAAACCGAACAAAAACGTGTACAAAAGTATGAAAACGTGCAAAAACGGATGAAAATGTGTAAAAACGGGAGAAAACGTGCAATAACGGATGAAAACGTGTAAAAACGAGTGAAAACGTGCAAAAACAGAAGAAAACGTGTAAAAACGGGAGAAAACGTGGAAAAACGGATGAAAACGTGTAAACAGACGAAAAGGTGTAAAAATTGACAAAAACGTTTGAAACGAACGAAAATGTCCAAACCGGATGAAAACGTGCAAAAACAAATGAAAACGTTAAAAAAAACCAAATTTTTAGTTATTTTCGACACACGTACTATATGAGTAAATTTTAGAAAGTATATGGCTATTTGATAGCTTTCACAAATATATAATATATAGTGGAAATCAAACGTGGCAGCTTTTGTGAGAAAAAAAACTTGCTAGCCGGTTAAACAAGTTTCGTGAGGTAGAATGGTACAAAACGTGAAAGTTCGTTACATTAAGTGGAACAAAAAATAGTACGCATACTAGATTGGAACATTTGAAAAAATACGTTGCTATTGTACGGCTAAATCCCTTTCAACTAATGTGTAAATATAATTATATTGCATCATCTGATCCGTAACGATGCCGATCATCAACTTATGTCACTACCAATACCAATACCATGCAACACCGTCATGCCGTCTTTCAACCATCACAATTACGTTAACTATGGCCGGCCACTAACGAACGTCGCCTCATGCCACCCATTGTCGGCATCGCCATGTGCTAGAGCCCTCACCTTTCATGGCAATTGGCAATATGTCATTGAGGTACCGCCACCAACTTATATATGAAAAAATGAGACATAAAATGACAAATACCTTGATCAATTAACAATATAATGCAATGTATCTCATTTTATCTAATTAATTTTACTTAAACAATAAGAAAAGCACGCTGGTTTTCGAGAGAGAAGCTACGACTAAACTGACAAAATCAGCATTATCAGACATCGTACACAAAATCTTCACCAACACATGTTCCACGTGGACAACTACCAATACCGACACATCACCAAAAAAGGAATTTATCCCTTGCTTGTAACAAGCGACCTAGTGGGCCCCACACACAGACAATCCAAGACCCCACAAACCAGACTCATCTTTCGGTTTTTGCCTTAATCGAGAAACTCAAACATCACACTGTCACTATCAGTGTCATGTCCCACAAATCCAATGGTCTAGATCACATTACACAAAAAGCTCTCATAACATCTCACCCCTTGATTCATGTTGGGTCCACATGATGTGGGTCCCACAATCAAGAATGTGTCACCGACGACACTTTTTCTTCCTTCTTATTTACATAGCATTCCACACCTTCAGTCCCCATTGCATACTTCACATTCACTCTTTGTGCCTTCTCTAAAACTTAAACACACACACACTCACACACTTAGAGTGTGTGAGGGTTTTTGTTTTCTATCTTTTTAAAACTATTCTGCTAGTGTCGATCAATGGGTTTAACTTCGCTTCAAGTTTGCATGGACTCGACCGACTGGTTTCAGGTACATACTTCTTGCAAAAATCGATATTCAGATACGTTGTATCGTACTTAAGAAATATCATTTGTTGCATCTACAGCACTTAGAAACTACTCCGTAAAATACAAGAATTGGGAAGTACATTTTAGTATCAAGACGGACCTTTTTGTAACAAGATAAAAACATCAAGTAAATAACAAATTTTTTGGTCTGGCACTACTCTAGCCATCTTTATTTATAGTAATAGCACAGGAAGAACTATGTGTAAAAGATAGTTGATAAATTTGTAATATATATTGTTTTGCGAAAAACTGGTTTTTAGTATCAACGGCGAGTAACTGCAGCTGCTAACATCATAAATTAAGCTTATTTACTGTTTTGATACACAAAGTTGGAGACTTGCTTATAGTCTAACTTAAGCGCAATATATAAGACAACGAGCACCAATTAGCCATTGCAATTAGAAGTAACACAAATAAATTGTTTTACTTTCTGTTTGTACAATTAGTTTGACGTTACACATTTAAAAAATATTCTGAGTGTGCTGCAAACATATATATAAAGGAAAAACTTGGGTATGAGGCTATGAGTCTGTGAAAACTGGTTGTCTCAAACTACCATAATGATCAAGTATGATCATGTTTTTTTTTGTGTTTATTATTTTCATGTCATTTTTTAATTTTTATTTATTTATTTATTTATTTATTTATATATTTATTATTATTTTTATTTTTTTCAAATTTATATGACGATTAGTTGATGGACTTTGTAAATTTTTATTGATAGAATATCTCTATCTATTTCTTCAGATTTAATGATTCTTTCATCATTTCAAAAGAAATTATTATAGTATATTTTGAGGTTGTCTTCTTTTTCTGCATGTACAGCTTTCATCAGAATGAATGTTCTTAAAGTACAATTCCTTCCTGACACAGATTCTAATAATATTCTTTACTCAATATATTAATATTATATTTATTCTAGGGCACAATGCAAGAGGAACCAGGAATGGATTCATCCTCTCCATCAGGAATCACTGATCCAATGCTTGCATGTTCCCGGCCACTAATGGAACGACGACTTAGGCCTCAGCATGACCAAGCTCTCAAATGTCCTCGATGCGACTCAACTCACACTAAGTTCTGCTACTACAACAACTACTCACTCACTCAACCTCGTTACTTTTGCAAAACATGTCGTCGTTACTGGACTAAGGGTGGCACCCTCCGTAACATTCCAGTGGGTGGCGGATGCAGAAAAAACAAAAAAGTATCGTCTTCCAAGAAACCCACATCCACCTCCCTGAACAATAACAACAACAATAACAATAACGATAATAACATGCACCACCATAACCACCAAAATAACCACCAACATTTGCTTAACCCTAACCATAACCATAACCATCCCTTGATTATGAACTCTACTGATTTGCAGTTGTCCTACCCCGAATCTTCTATGCAATTTTCTGCGTCTAACTTGTTTGGCATTGGGAATTCTAGTAATATTCCGGGGTTTATGTTTGAGAATTTGAATAGTAATGCTACTAGAGCTATTGATTTTATGGAAAATGGAGGTAATGGGGGCATTGGGAGCCAGTTTATGGGCATGATGGGTAACAATGGCTATGCGACGGAGATAAGTGGTGTAAATGTGATGGGACAAAATTATCATAGCGGTAATCTTTGTTCTCCTTTTGGAGGGATGACTCTAGATTCTATTAATAATCCATTTATGGAAAGAGGGTTGATCGCGTATAATCATGATGGCAATGACACAGCTGATACAATTAGTTCACTTGATGTAAAGCCAAAGCTTTTGGCTTTAGAGTGGCAAGATCAAAATGTTGCAACTTCTAATGGTGGTGGTGGGTACGTGACGGGTCTTGGTTCGTCGTGGGGTGGCATTATGAATGGGTACGGACCATCTACGACAAACTCGTTGGTGTAACAAGTGGGCCGGATGGATGACTAATGTTTGAACTTTTATGTGTGAACGAGAGTTCAAAAATGACTGCTTTGGTGGAATTTGGAACTTGTTTTCATAATATAATATTTAATAGTGTTGTTGAGTGAATGTTATTTTAATTAACATTCAAGATCGTAGGATTTTGTGACATATCGAGAAAGATAATTAGTGTGTTTTTTAATGTTTTTTTTTTAACTTCTATCTTAGTATTACATGATCTTTTAAGATTCTCAAGAGAATGTTTTTTAGTTGTCTTTTTCTGAACTAAGAATTGTCCTACGACGACTATGTTTTGTCGACTTCATTTCATAAATAGCTATATATATATGGTATAATTAATTAATCATGTCTTATTGTTGGTTGTATTGAAAAACTTTGTTTTAGATATCACGGATTAAGTTAACTGTAAGTGTAAACAGTTAGCGATAATAGAAAATTAGTTTTGGCCATCTGCATGGCTTGATACAAATAACACATGGAATCTTTGTCTGTTAATGTATCGAGCCTAATGCAAATTTTGTAAAAGCCAAAATGGAAATTTACCATTAACTGATCAAAAAACTTATTATACGTACTAACGAATTGAAAAAGATATATGTTATCGCGTTTAAAAGATACAACTAGCTAGTGTTAGAATAAATTGCAAAAATTATCTTTGTGGCTTACCCATAATCGATAGGCTGAAAATAAGTGACTAAAGTTAATAAGTGACTATCAATGTGGATTAATTTTAGTCAAAAAGAAAATGAAAATTCAAATGGTAAATTAATATAGGCTAAAAATAAGGGTATTTTAATCATTTCAGTTTATGCAAGAGCTAATTTGAAGGCAATGTTTCCTCACAGAGAGGCCGCCTGCAATTTTTAGACCATAAAGACGAAACATGCAACTTGACCAAACAAAAATGACGATTTTTGCAATTTATTCCTAATGTTAGTTTATAGGTTTAATATCTTATTAATTTTTAAATCTACACAATTTATCATATCTGTCTATAAATCTAGCTTTATGAGATATTTTGAGCGAAAGTGTATCTTGATGTATAATGTTTGAACACATTTTCAGGTTAATAAACTACGGACTATCAAACTTTCTTTTACTTATCTTTCTTAATAACAAGATTCAATAAAAAAGATAAAAACACAAGGCATTCTAATTTTATCAAATATAAAAGGAGAAGAAAAGTAAAAGTGAAGGTGATGAAAATAAAGCAAAGCCAAAATTGTCTTAAAATACGCGTAATCTTTGCATGTGACGCCTATGTCTCTATGTGTTTTGACGGCTCTCGGAATTTCATAAAGAATTAAACAGTTGTTTTAGTACTTTTAATCCCTAATCATGAACTGATCGAAATTATAGTAGTTGTTAAATTTGATGTAAATTAGTGAATATAGCTTATATTTCAGTGAAAAAGTTTTGCTAGAATAGAGAAAAGTAACACTGCATGCCGTAGGTGTTTGCCTGATACACTCACCATTGGCACCACAAAATTATGAGCCAAGTTGTGCAAAAAAAATACTCGTTTTGACATTTGTTAGTATTGTTATCACCAATGAGTTATTTCCTTTGCCACATGAATTAAAACATGTTAAAATAAGAAGAAAATGATAAGGGAAATTAGATGAAAGTTGCTCTATTATACACATTATTTCACTCAGTTCTTCAAAAATGCCCTATTTGTGTTTTCATGTTTTTATAAAAAATATTATGAAAAAGACCTTTTTGTTATATTATTTTTACTCTATTTTTTTACTTTTCGCATCCTATAGCCAATTAAAGCATTGACATTTCTAATTCTTTTATGTTTACGTTATAAAAATCATACCATTCAGTCTATAATACTTTTCTCTTTAATTTGATATATCAATTTAATTTCGACATGGTTTTGATCTAGGAAAAAAACATCGTTAAATTCCACGACACGCCCCGGTAGATCCACAACACTCCTTGTTGATTGTGATAGAAGCCACAACTCTCTGGGCGCATCTATGGCCTGA
This sequence comes from Artemisia argyi, assembly GCA_030686995.1. Lineage (NCBI taxonomy): Eukaryota > Viridiplantae > Streptophyta > Magnoliopsida > Asterales > Asteraceae > Artemisia > Artemisia argyi. The sequence continues at coordinate 36,011,972 of CM060700.1, read as the reverse complement.
AAAGTTGCGTACAACTGTCATTCACTAATTTATCTTCATACGCTTTTAGATATTCTCATTTATTAACGTTATTGTTCTTAATCGAAATAACAACATATCATCACGTGACACGACAGTTATAAATAGTAGTGTGTTTGAGATATTTTCTCATGGAGTTCTTTATTTTCATTTACATGCATATCCCAACATGAAATGGCTTACTAGTTAGTAAGTATTCTATCTTTAACAATAACTCATTCATTAGCTTTGTCACGCCTTGAACACTAGACGCCAGTAGAGGGTCTCATATCCATTCATCTTAGTGGTAGCATTCTTTTTTGATTTCGTCGAAGATCGAACTATAGAATGCGAAGCTTAGCTACTTATGTACCGTGACCTTTCTAATCCAAAAAATCAGTACATAAGTAGTTTGGTAGACCACTTTTAGAAGGATTTTTGGCTTTAGAAATGACGAAATCAAAAGATGTTGTCAATTCATGTCAGACCCTTGATGATTTGGATATTCATAAAGGTTTAATTTTCTTAGCCGTCCCTTCATACACGAGCTTTGCAATAAGAAGACGAGCATGAAAATGGAGGCATGAATAGTCTCCGTTTCAAGTGTTTAATAGTACTTTTTATTCTTTTTGAGAGATGTATCCAAATATATCACGAATATGTAATCGTAAATTTTTTTTGTTAATGTTAATGCTATATTTTATTGATGTGTTTGATACTTTGTTTTCTGATTACAAATGTTTCTTAGATGCAACGAATACAAACGAAGTAGCGAATAATTAAAACAACTTTTTATTACCGGTAGACATACATGAAAGAAGAACCTCAAAATACATCAATGTTTACAAACACACAAAATACATCGAAGATCATACATTCAAATTACAACAAAGCATGATCGACTAAAATATATCACGAGTTTCATAGATAAGCATCATGGTATTATTGTACTCAAGTTCCTGATTCAGGTTTTCAATCTCCTCCTTAAGATGTGAAACATCATCCTCAAGACGATAGTGTTTTGCCTTGTATTGTTGGTTAAATTCGGTCAAAAATGCAATTTCGTCCACATGACCTTTAAGGTTTGAAATACGCTGAATTTTTCCTGAATAAAAAGGATAGTAGTAACGTGGTGGTGGTGGTTGTACAACAATAAAAATCCGTGAAGATGGATGTACTCCAACAATCAGTGACCTAATGGTGAGTCAGTCGGTGGTGATGGTTTACAGCAACAGCAACCGGTGACGGTGGATTGACTTCAACAGTCGAAGAAGGTGGTTCTAGTGGTGAGTCAGGCGGTGGTGATAGGTTTGGTGAGTTATGTGGTGGTGATTCGGCCCTTAAAATCTTATTGATCTAATTAACTGATGTAATCACAATAAATGTTGGTAGGTGATATAAATAGACAGACGGGCATCAAATATTTCCGGCCAAAGTATCAATATTACGCCGCCTCTTAGCGTGGTAAATCACTACTACTGCATGATGTGACAGTGTCTGTAAACGCATATGTGATTATTTTTCCTATGGTAAATGTAATTATTACGCAAACAAGTATATGCTATCGTTCGGTATTCGCAACTATTGATATTAGTGTTAATGATTTGACATAATGTAACAATTAAGCTGTTGCAGTATACCTTGCACATGGTAACCCACATTTTTATTTGAAATCTGCTAAGCAATCGATATGAATAAGATCAATATATTCTTGATATAAAAAAGATATAAAGATTTATTAAAAAAAATTATATCATCAACGATTTGGACGATACCCGAAAACTTATATATTTAAGTTGGTGGTTTAAGTCATATATTTCCCAAAAATAATTGATCATGTCCCAAGTGAAGTCTTTTCCATGTCTCACGATACGTAAAAATTTCTCAAATATATAACGTTTCATCCCAAGTCTTAATCACTAAGCGTCATTACATGTACCTTATATCTTCCAAAAAAAATCATTTTGGTAAATCAAGACGTCAGAACAGTATGCGGATTACCAATAAATCTCAGTTTAGAAACGACGGTGTTCCTCTAGGATATAGATTGTTAGTGCAAATGTTACGACGTTTAATATATACAATGTTTTTATGTTTTAATGATGACAAACACGTAACTTGTAATACATAACGTAAAGTGCACAAGTTACTCGTTCCCACATCAACGTCTCTCGACATCACTTTAGGTATGTACAAACACTTCACCAAACTTTGTTAAGTGATCAAAGAAAAATCCTTTGTCCTTAATCTCTACATTTTATAAATGTCACAAAACATTTTTACAAAAATAAACTAGACAAATTATTTTTGTATTTATAAAGAAATGTTTTAATAAGAAAATTATATTTGAAATTTAAAATGCCCAAATGGCTTCATTTCCCGCCCAAATCAGATAAAATTTTACCAGCTAACATTTCACCACAAAAGGACAAAAACTGTCGCGGTGGTCCCTTATCTATGGGACGGTCCCTTATTGATAAAGGACCGTCCAAGGTTTAAGGGACCGTCGGACGCTCCTCGACCAGGCTATAAATACTGACCCATTTTCACCAGAAAAACTGATCCTCTTTGCACAAAAATTCCCTGGTCTTTCTTTTTCATTCTTTGATCACTATAAGTCTTTGGTATGTGTTTATAAGTGATCTCGTCATCCACTACATCATGTGCAAGAGAAGAACACTCGAAGTCGTCAAGAATTGAAGTGTTATTGAGTCCACACACCAACTAATGTTATGATTTCCTCTACCTCATGGGTAAGAGAAGAACTCTTGACATAGATAAAGATTCGAGATGTTATAGGTGTCCACACACAAATGTAACAAGTGTTACGGTGATAGGTCTTGTAACTAGTGTCATTGTTTTCCGACTTGTATGTGAGTCGAGGATGGGGATATTTGTGTGAACTTGGATGGTGATGTAAATCCAAGAATTATATTTGTGTGAACTTGGATGGTGATGTAGATCCAAGAAATCTTGTAACTAGAATAGGTCATGTAATTGTTATATGGTGTGTGATGTCCTAGTTTGTAAACTAGGAGTTAGTTGAGTCGGTGTGTGAAGGCTTGGATCGCGTGATGATCTAAGTGAGTCTCGTGTGAAGGCTTGGATTAGGTGAAGATCCAAGTGTGTCTTAGTGTGAAGATTCAAGTGAACGGGAGTGCTCGTTCGTGTGAAGGCTTAGATCGTGTGTCGATCTAAGTGGGACAAAAGTGCTTGTTCGTGTGGCCATGTGGGCTTTTGTGTAGATTGGTTCTAGCTAGGATTAGGACTCGATATTCTGCTTAGTGTCGTTAAACTTGGTGTAAGCTTGTGTACGGTTTGTTCCACCATAAAGGAGCGTGTTGATTAGTGAAGTAACTCTCGAGTGTGGGACTCGGGGAGTGGAGTAGGACGAAGAGGTGCTTCGTGCCGAACCACTATAAATCATCGTGTCCGGTTTGCGTTTTCTCTTCCTTGCTCTTTACTTTCTATGTTTGCATTACATTTATGTTTGTGTGACTTGGTGTGTATATGCTTGTGATATCAACTAGTTAACTTAGAAACATAAAACATAAGAAAACTTAATCAGATGAAATGAACACGCCCACTGATGGCGGTCCCTTATACAGGGACGGTCCCCAAACATTTAAGGGACCGTCGGTGTATTTGAAGGACCGTCAACAGTGAAATCAAAATTGGATAAAAACGTTTAAATCTCACGTTATGTTTAAGTCTATGTAATTGCTTGCATACTTGTTGTTAAGTGACATATATGTCTGTTATGAATGACATAACCATTATTCATATTTAGTCACACTTGATCAGAAATTTGATACGAAACATTTTAAGTTTTAAAGAGGAACGTATTCACCCCCCCCCCCTTCTACGTTTCTACATAGATGTTGAATCACATCTCATATTCTTGATACTCCTTTAGAGATAAAGGCGAGTCTCGTCTTCTAGTTTTGGTAAGGAGTTGTTTAGCAACGATTACAACAAGGGTTGCAGAAGCCTTATTATACACAATCAAAGATGTTATAGAGTATCATTATGTACATGTATTATTATAAATCAAAACAGATAACAACGATTACAAATGAAATATAAAGATACATTAAAAATACTATTTATTTGATTGATATTCATTTAAAATTTGCTTTGTTTGTCTGTAATACTCAAATCTCTGATTTGTTGGCCTTAATCTTGATACGAACTTTATCCAACTTATCTAATAAACGCATTTGTTTGTTTCCAAGTTTTATGTTGACTGATGTCAAATGAGTGTGTATTCTTCACCTGATTTAGTCTCTTCAGACATTGAAGCAGACCGTCGCATAACATAAGACGTAGTTTTGTCAATGAAATTTCTTGAGATTTTGTCGAGGATGATCGAGATTCGTTTAGCCACTTATTTAATTTAATTTATTTTTGTTTTTAATTTTTTAATTTTTATTTTCTTATACTCAAGTGTTATCCCAACTATAATTAATAGTAGGTTGAGAGGAGATAATTGACTGCCTTAGATGTAACTAGACGGTAACAGTAACAACGTATCTTACATTAGTACCTGTAACCAGTTAAAGTATCTCAACCCATTGTCTCCTATCGCCTGTTATTGGGAACATAAATGAATGTTCTCATTCAAATTTCAACTTGTGATATATTAACTGTAATTATCGAGTAACATCGATTGAAACTTCTTTTTTTCAAACTTCCAGTAATTAATCATGTAATTAATATCATGATGGTATGACATCTCTAAAAGCACCAAAATCTACATTTCTAATCTTTACCTTCCTATTATTTGGGTTTTATAAATAAATTTAAAAAAAAAAACAAAACTTTCTCTCGCTATGAAATCAGCTGAATCTACCTTAAATCCACCTTCCTAGATGTAAAACGGACTTCGTTTCTGACGTTTTGAAAAAAGATACTCGTTTCTAGGACAATCTCCTTAAGAAGGTATCGATTTTAGAGGAGTCTGTCAAAAGCAAAAGTGAAAAGATCAAGGAGATCGAACAACTTTCCTACAATAGATCTAACTATTGCAGAGACAACAGGGACATTGCCAATTTTTCATACCAGGATATGAGCCGTGACAGATCTATCTTAGATGAATGTATTCAACTGTTAAAGAAGCTAGATTAATCCATTGGTGCGAAACATCAATTTCTTGATGATGTGGTCACCAATTATGATTAAGTAGATCTTTAGTTTTTTATATGATGTTATGTACTTTCTTTTTCTATGATGGTTATGTACTACGACTTTTATTTGGAATTTAAGTAATTACTTATTCATTTTTGCCAACAACAATTGAATAACAACTAAGATGAACAATAGTAATGAAAGTAAAAAAAATATCAATAAAACTAACTTAAAATAGTAAATATTAAAAAGATAACGATACATTCGGAATAGATACATTGGTAAATCCATATTGATAAGGAGAAATTTGTTACGCTTTTAAGAGGTCATTTAAGCCTTAAGTCGTGATAATGTGATCAATTATTACCTTAAATCATTTCTTTTGTCAATTTAAGTACTTTTGAGGAGAATTCTGAAAAATGAAGTATTTTGAACGTTTTTTGAGCAAAAAGTGAAAAAAACGACAAAGTCAAGAATCCATGCCAAAAATTATACCTGACGATGTCATGAAGTTCTAAGAGACGGCGTCAGCTTATGTGACAAGAGGTGGAAATTACATATACACTTGACGCGCCAGAAGAGAAATTGAGACTTAAAACGTGACGGCGTCACATTTTACCATGAGTAGTACGTCACGTATCATGCCAAAGTGTGACGGCCCAGAAGACCTAAAGAGGGACGGTGTCAAGAAGTTGGATTGGACGACAAGAAACCCTAGCCGCGGCGAGATAACGACGTCTGTAGAACCCTGTAAAAATTTCTTGTAATTAAATCGTTAATAAATAAATAATCCTTCGTTATCGTTTCTAATTCTCATTTTTCTCGGAAAAATTTGAAATTTTTCTTATTATATTATTTTGACGATTATCACAAAATAATATAATTCACGAAATGACGGAATTAATCCTCGACAAGTTACACGAAACCTAAACTTTTCATAAAACTAATTCCTAATCATAATTATATTTACTAAATATAACTAAATACTAATTACACTAATTAACCAATCGGACCCTTAATTACTTTCGGCCCACACCACAGTTACTATTCCTAAGCCCAACGAACCAAAGCCCAAAATCCAAATACTTGTAATTTTTCATCCGATCGACTAGTTCAAGCACCCACCAAAACGCCTCGTTTATTTCTAAATCTTACACACGACATACGTATTTTATTTTCTCATCTCATTAACCTCCTAACCAACTATTAGTGTGTCAATTCTCACGTCCATACGTTGAGTTTTGATACATTTTTAAGAGCCAAAGGGATCAACTCCTATAAAACCAAATCGATTTACAAATTATTCAAAAGTTAACCGTTTTGATTCCCGTTTGTTTCTAATCGTTCCTAATAACATTTCTGAGTTGATTCTATGTTCAAATGTTAAGAATGATCAGGTATGTACAAGTAGTATACGATTTTGTAAATCGTATATATGGATAAATGCTTGGTCGACATATAGCATGAATCACCACAACATGTTCCATCTTTTGTGCTCTCACATACACTTGAATAACATTATAAAAATCACCTAAGAGCTAGTTCCCTGACATGCAAATAGCACGAGAAGTGCTCATTGAAATTTTCTTACTTACGTGTTATATATTCAAGTAATATATAAATGTACATGCATGCACTTGCTCTTATTCATTCTCATACTCTTTCACTGAGTTATTTCATCCTTCAAACTATTCTCACAAGACCATAAGTCGATTGTATAATTATTTGGAAGCAAGGAAAGGAAATCGGGTTTGATATTTATATATAACGTTTGGGTTATATTGTGAAACGTGATTTTCTTGTGTTCCATACTATCACACTCGACTCTTGATCACCTCTAACGTGTTTGTAAGTCTTTTATACTCATTTCCATTCCATATCACACGTTAAAGTTTTTTCATGCACTTTGTTTTTGTTGTTTCGAACGTATATCACTTTGCACTTATATTACACGTATATATTAAATCTTAGTACACGAAACGTGACTAGCCTCTATCTTGGAAGGCCTAGGAGTCACGTAGCACACCTAATTCACTTTAGTTGTAACGTTACAAGCATTTCACGTACTCATTTCAAACCATATCTATCGCATGAAAAATTATATTAACACTTAGTAAATATTTCTAAGTTTTCAAATTATATAATTGGTTCAAACATGTCACAAACTACACGTATAACTTAAAATTTCATTTAACAAAGGTACTATATTATTTCACGACTCCATAGACCACCTAGAAAACTAACATTTTCATATAAACGACTTGTGAAAATAATCACGTTTTGACACCATACTCGACCTATTTTGAATCGACACCAACCGAATTTTCAAACCAAAATTTATAATAAAAACCTTATGTTTGTCGAGTGGGCCCAATCCAAGCCCATTAAGAATTTAAAATCCGTAAGCCCACTGGGCCCATATGAAATGTTTTTAGAATCATAAAAATAGCCCAAAGCCAAGCCCAAAATATTTTCCATGCCCTCCCTCCAAAACTCTTAACGGGCCTATTATTGGATCGTTCAAAGCCCATAAGCTTTTAAATAAATAAGCTGTTGAAATTAGCTTATTAACAACTTAATAAGCTTCGGAAATTTTTAGAAAAGTTTTATAATTACTTTTACAAATTTGGACTAAAAATGTAACGCGACGACACCTAGAGGGACTAAATGTGTAAATATTGAAAAGAAAGGACTAAACTTGTAAATACATAAACATAAGGGTAAAATGTGATAAAAATTAATATTCTAAGGTTAGTATTGATTATTGGACAAAGTAGAGGACTATAGTTGAAATTAATATAAAAAGGACTAACGGTGTAACGCAAATATCGTTAGATTAAAAATGGTAAAATTAGAAAAGGAGACAAAGACTAAATATAAATTTATTTATCATTCTTATTTATTTTCTATTTTCGTCAATTTATTTCATGTTACATTTAAACTTTATTTTATTTATATATATATTATTTAACGTAACGTTAATAATATATATAACGATATTTAAAAAGTTAATATTTACTTACGATTAAAAAGGTAAAACTTCGATTGATAATTTAAAAATCATATTTTGTCATATCATGCATATCACAAGAATTACACTGCACATCACTTATTCGTCATAACGAATATTTAATATTCGTTATTCCTTCGTGATTACCAAATAGTATTTGGTCAAGTTCTCAAATAAATTTATTTATCAGGTTGTATTTCGAAGCCGTTTTCATAAATTCGTCCGACTTTATTTTCTTCATTTTTAGTATCAATCAAGGTGAGTCATAACCTCACATTTACTTATTTTCAAAACTCCGTGAGGGGGATACATGTTATAAACAGATCGCAAGTATTTTTCTGTATGCTTCCTGACTGATATATGCCTAAGTTAGCTATTGCCAAAAGACCCTTAATCATGAGCCATTAATCACTGAGGTGAAGGCGAATATAATGAATAGATCTATTTAAGGTTTGACAGCCTGTCCCATTAATACTTGACGGAATGCCATTATGCATGTGGTTAGTCGTATTAGTCGTGATAATTATATTTGAGTAAAAATAGGAAGTGGCAAATCACCTATTACACGAGGGCAAATTTATCATTGATTTGATAAACACCTCTGTTTTTACGGTATTTGTTAACGTTTGCGTGTCATGAGACTTAGAGCAATATATGAACTGCAATATCAATATTTTCAAACTGATTGTATTTTCCAATACAATCTTACTTGTGTATCAAAATGATTATTAAATTCAAACTCTATGATATCACTCAACATTTTTGTTGACTTTTAAGCATGTATCTCAGGTATTTAGCAAAGGAAGCAAGCATAGAACGGGCGGCAAAAACTTCAAAACTTGTCTACTTTATTTCAATAATGGTGTAAAATAAAAGATGTTTGATTTAGTTCAAAACATCAATACTTTTATAATACTCTGATAAGGACCTATTGTATTTGAATTTATATAAATAAAATTTTGTTTTAAAAACGTCTCTTTCGAGCCGTTTTCTATCATTATGACTTCGATCCTCACCGTAATACCCTAATTACTATTCTGCTGCCGCATTTTAAATTAGGGGGTGTTACAGATTGGCATCAGAACCATAGTTATAGAGAACCAAATGTTTTCAAACATTGAACTATAACCACATTTTCAAATAAATTAAATTTACACCATATAAATTTTTGCCCGCCGTACCTGCTTGCTACCATATTCAGTAAGTTAATCATTAAGCTATGATACTTTGATCTTGATACGTTAGAATTTTGTATTCTTTGATGACAATAAATTCTTATTCTGCACTATTTATGAATTGTTACAGTATTATTTCAATATGAGTATATCAGAATCCGACTCTGATATTTCCGTCGCGTCCGTTACTTCGCCTGTTTATCGTTCTACCTTTGTACCTGACGCTGTTTCCCAAGAAACATAACCCTTCGAGCAAGACGAAATTGTTACAACGCCTGAAAATCCCGATGCTTTTGTTTTACCGAGACATACACCATTACCACGTCATGAATTCGATTCATATGTACCCGACCACCTATTCAATCTTTTTAGCCAAACTTATCCATATACTTTTCACCCAAGAGAACAAATCCCTGAGGAAGATATACCTGCATCCAGCCGACTTCGTATTTCTGATTCTACTCCTCCACTTTCACCATCATTACCCTATCCTCCTGGTTTTACTCCCCCAGCTCATATCTATGAAACTGGCGAGAGTGCTAGGATGGAAATTACCTCTACCCTTTCACCTTCTGTAGTAGTGACGCGATTGGAGCATCACGAAGATCAGATAAACTCACTTCTTCAGATGATTGATTATTCATCATTCGATCATTCAGATACTATCCACAACACCTTATATAACCTTATAGCCAATAGGATAGAGTTGCAGCAGGGGTTAGCTCAGATACATTCGGATATCTCTGAGACACGTTCTTTCGCGATATCATTGCGAAGAGAGGGACAGAACCGTACTTGGGAAGCCCAGCTTGCACACCGAAGAGCTTATACATTGGAAAACCTTGTAGGAGATATGCAGATTCAACATCATACCGAGATGCAGGAGCTCCGAACTCAGATCTTAGAGATGGGAGGACATGTGGACATACCTAATCATTAGAGGCAGTTAGTATTTGTATTAGTAATAAGGCATCTAAGCCTGCCGCATGTGGCAATTAATAATCTTGTATTGTTTTGTTATAACAACTCAACTGATTAAGTTATTAATGTTATGCTGTTGGTTTTGATATTACTATATACAAATGTTAATTTATGCTTATGGTTGTTCATGTGTATTAAAAATGCATCTAACATATCGGAATGATTATGACTGTCGTATCAAAATAAAAACTACATGTGATGCCTAATTATTATTAAGACTCATAAATATTCATTTCCCTACTTCACAAGAACCTTTAAACAAAATTGTTGTTTAAAATTCTAAATGCTATATTTTTGTATTATTAATAGAAAAATGGAGCATGCAAGTAGCGAAAACTCCAACCCGAAAGTGATCATGACCCCCACTGAGGTTCAAAGAATGATTGCTAAGGGAATATCTGCAGCTCGTGAAGCGGATCGTTTGAATAATAGCAATGGTGCAACTCGTGAAGCTAATACATCTACTCCTCGTAATTGTACTTACAAGGACTTCATGACTTGCAAGCCAACTAACTTCAAAGGAGTTGAAGGAGTTACTGAAATGGCCCATTGGTTTGAGCATACCGAGACAGTCTTCAAGAGGAGTGGTTGTTCTGAGAATAGCAAAGTTACCTTTGCTACAGGAACTCTTCAAGGAGAAGCACTATCGTGGTGGAACACTACTGCGAATGCTATGGGTCCAGATGAAGCTTTCAAACTTTCGTGGAATGAGTTGAAAAATAAAATGCTTAAGAAGTATTGTCCAAGGACAAAGATCAGAAAGCTAGAGGATGAATTTCATCAGCTAGTAGTAAGGTACAATGACCTGAAGACATACGACAGAAAGTTTCTGGAGTTGTCCGTGCTGTGCCCAACTATAGTACCCGATGTTGAACAAGCATTGGAGAAATATGTGGAGGGACTGCCACCATCCATTGAAGGGGATGTTACCTCATCGAATCCAAAGACAGTAGAAGAAGCTATGGGGCTTGCACAGAGATTGTTAACCCGGGTGATCAAAAGAGGTTCTACCTTCGTGATCAATGAGCATAAGAGAAGTGCTGACAACCGTGGGAATAACAATAGCAACAACCGCAGCTACAACAATAGTTACAGTGGTAACCGGAGCTACAACAACAACAACAATCAAAGCAGCAACCGCAACAGAGATCAACAGCAGAACCGTAGTAATCATCATCAGCAACAAAATCGTCGGCAAGAAGCTACCAGAGCTTTTGCAGCAGTGCCTGCAGAAAGTAAAGGTTATGTTGGAACTCTACCCCCATGTAACAAGTGCAACATGCATCATACTGGAGCATGTAAGGCTGCTTGTGGCAACTGTAGAAGAATTGGTCACATGACAAAGGACTGTCGAGCGACTGGAGCCAACACACAACCGATAACAGTAAAGTGCCATGGTTGTGGTGAGGTTGGACATTACAGAACTCAATGTCCGAAAATTGCCAATAATGTTGCCCGAGGAAGAGCGTATGTACTTGGTGATGGGAACACAATGCAGAATTCTGATGTTGTTACGGGTACGTTCTTATTAAATCAACAAGATGCTAAGATATTATTTGATTCAGGAGCAGATAAAAGTTTTGTGTCTACTTCGTTTGCCGCAATTCTAAATATTACTCCTGTAGAATTAGATACTATCTATGAAATAGAATTAGCAGATGGAAATATTCTAAGTACCAATACCCTAATCGAAAACTGCACCTTAACCTTTCTAAATAAATCTTTCCCTATTGATCTTATGCCCATCCAATTAGGAAGTTTTGATGTCATCATTGGTATGGATTGGTTATCTAAACACCGTGTCAGAATAATTTGTGATGAGAAAATCATCCAAATTCCATTCGACGGTGAAACCTTAATCATCCAAGGTGATAAACCTAAAACTTCGTTCAATATTATTTCGTACGCCAAGACGATGAAATACATAAGCAAAGGATGCCATGTATTTCAAATCCAAGTAACGGGAGGAGAAACAAAAGAAAAGAAGAAACAACTTGATGAATTGCCAGTTGTAAAAGAATTTTCGAATGTATTTTCCGAAGATTTACCTGGAATCCCACCAACCCGTCAAGTAGAATTCCGCATCGATTTAGTGCTTGGAGCAGCACCAGTTGCAAAAGCACCATATCGATTAGCACCCTCCGAAATGAAAGAATTATCTGAACAGTTGAAAGAACTATCAGTTAAAGGATTCACTCAACCAAGCTCATCCCCTTGGGGAGCACCAATCCTATTCGTCAAAAAGAAAGATGGAATGTTCCGAATGTGTATCGATTACAGGGAGTTGAACAAACTCACAGTGAAGAATCGATATCCATTGCCAAGGATCGACGATCTATTTGACCAATGACAAGGATCAAGTGTTTACTCAAAAATCGATTTAAGATCAGGATATCATCAATTAAGAGTTAGGGAAGAGGACATTCCCAAGACAGCTTTTCGAACACGATACGGACATTATGAAGTTCAAGTGATGCCATTTGGTCTTACCAATGCACCAACTATGTTCATGGATTTAATGAACCGAGTATGCAAACCATACTTGGATAAATTCGTTATTGTGTTCATTGATGATATTTTAATCTATTCGCGCAATAAAGAAGAGCATGCCGAACACTTAAGGACTATTTTGGAGTTACTTAAGAAAGAAAAGTTGTACGCCAAGTTTTCCAAATGTGATTTTTGGATTTCTATGTATCAATTTTTAGGTCATATCATCAACAACAAAGGTATTCATGTAGATCCCGCGAAGATAGAAGCAGTTAAAGGTTGGACGTCACCCACCACCCCAATCGAAATTCGTCAATTCTTAGGTCTCGCTGGTTATTACCGGAGATTTATAGAAGGTTTTTCAAAGATTGCAAAACCTTTGACGGAACTCACCCAGAAGAACAAAAAGTATATCTGGGAAGAGAAGCAAGAGTCAGCATTTCAACTGCTGAAACAGAAGCTTTGTGAAGCACCAATATTAGCATTACCGGAAGGCAATGAGGACTTTGTAGTGTATTGTGACGCATCTCATCATGGTTTAGGTGCGGTACTAATGCAAAGAGACAAAGTTATAGCCTATGCTTCACGACAGCTGAAGAAGAATGAAGAAAACTACACCACTCATGATCTAGAATTAGGAGCAGTAGTTTTTGCTCTTAAGATATGGAGACATTACCTATATGGTACAAAGTGTAAGGTTTTCATCGATCACAAGAGTCTACAGCATATACTAGATCAGAAGGAGCTGAACATGAGACAAAGAAGATAGTTAGAATTACTCAACGATTACGACTGTGAAATTCGTTACCACCCTGGTAAAGCGAATGTAGTAGCCGATGCGTTGAGTAGAAAAGATAGAATTAAACCTCTTAGAGTTCGATCTCTAGGAATGACAATTCATTCGCCACTTCCAGCTCAAATCATCAAAGCTCAAGCAGAAGCTCTACAAGAAGAAAACCGGCAATATGAGAAAATTGACAGAAGGTCAAACCTGGAAGATCAGGTTGACAGAATGCCAAATAATGAAAAAGAATTTGTGAGAAGAAATGATGGAATGTTATGTTTTAAGGAAAGATATTGGATTCCTCTCTTTGGAGGTATTCGAGACCTTATCATGCATGAATCTCATAAATCCAAATATTCTATTCATCCCGGTTCCAATAAGATGTACCAAGATATGAAGAAGAATTATTGGTGGCCAAATATGAAAGCTGATATCGCCGAGTATGTTGGTAAATGTTTAACCTGTTCTAGAGTAAAGGCAGAGACTCAGAAACCATCAGGATTACTCGTGCAACCAGAAATTCCGGTCTGGAAATGGGAACGAATCACCATGGATTTTATTATCAAATCACCAAAGACTTTGACCGAATTAGACACAATCTGGGTTATCATTGATCGATTAACCAAGTCTGCACATTTTCTACCAATCAAGGAAACTGACGAGATGGAAACACTCGCTCAGTTGTATTTTAAGGAAATTGTGAGTAGACATGGGGTGCCAATATCTATTATTTCTGATAGAGATAGCCGATTCACCTCAAGATTTTGGGAATCGCTACAGATTTCTCTTGGTACTCGGTTAGATATGAGCACCGCTTATCATTCGCAAACCGTTGGACAAAGTGAAAGAACAATCCAAACCTTGGAGGACATGCTCCGAGCATGTGTGATTGATTTCGGAAAAGGTTGGGATAAACACTTGCCATTAGTTGAATTCTCATACAATAACAGCTACCATGCCAGCATAAAGGCTGCACCTTTTGAGGCACTGTACGGAAGGAAGTGCAGATCACCAATCTGTTGGACAAAAGTTGGTGATATGCAACTCACCGAACCAGAGCTAATACATGACACTACAGAGAAGATATTCCAAATCAAGCAACGCTTGCAAGCAGCTCGTGACAGACAGAAGAGTTATGCTGATGTCAGGAGAAAGCCTATGGAATTTCAAGTAGGAGACAGAGTCATGTTGAAGGTTTCTCCCTGGAAGGGAATGATTCATTTTGGAAGACGTGGAAAGTTAAATCCGAGGTACATTGGACCTTTCAAAATTCTGGAGAGAATTGGTTCAGTTGCTTATAAGTTAGAACTTCCGGAAGAACTCAGTAGGGTACATCCTACGTTTCACGTATCACAACTCAAGAAATGTTTGTCTGACGAAACTCTCGTCATTCCACTAAAAGAGATTAGATTGGATGACAAACTAGTGTTCACATGAGAGCCTGTGGAAATAATGGATAGAGAGATAAAACAACTCAAACATAATCGTATCCCCATTGTAAAGGTTAAATGAGACTCAAAGCGAGGACCAACTTATACATGGGAAAGAGAAGATAGATTCCGTGAGAAATATCCACATTTATTTTCATAGAACGCACTTGTTAGATTTCTTAAAATCGAATTTCGGGACGAAATTCAGAATGACAAGTGGGTACTGTAGAACCCTGTAAAAATTTCTTGTAATTAAATCGTTAATAAATAAATAATCCTTCGTTATCGTTTCTAATTCCCATTTTTCTCGAAAAAATTTGAAATTTTTCTTATTATATTATTTTGACGATTATCACAAAATAATATAATTCACGAAATGACGGAATTAATCCTCGACATGTTACACGAAACCTAAACTTTTCATTTAATTCTAAAACTAATTCCTAATCATAATTATATTTACTAAATATAATTAAAATACTAATTACACTAATTAACCAATCGGACCATTAATTACTTTCGGCCCACACCACAGTTACTATTCCTAAGCCCAACGAACCAAAGCCCAAAATCCAAATACTTGTAATTTTTCATCCGATCGACTAGTTCAAGTACCCACCAAAACGCCTCGTTTATTTCTAAATCTTACACACGACATACGTATTTTATTTTCTCATCTCATTAATCTCCTAGCCAACTATTAGTGTGTCAATTCTCATGTCCATATGTTGAGTTTTGATACGTTTTTAAGAGGCAAAGGGATCGACTCCTATAAAACCAAATCGATTTACAAATTATTCAAAACTTAACCATTTTGATTCCCGTTTGTTTCTAATCGTTCCTAATAATATTTCTGAGTTGATTCTATGTTCAAATGTTAAGAATGATCAGGTATGTACAAGTAGTATACGATTTTGTAAATCGTATATATGGATAAATGCTTGGTCGACATATAGCATGAATCACCACAACATGTTCCATCTTTTGTGCTCTCACATACACTTGAATAACATTATAAAAATCACCTAAGAGCTAGTTCCCTGACATGCAAATAGCACGAGAAGTGCTCATTGAAATTTTCTTACTTACGTGTTATATATTCAAGTAATATATAAATGTACATGCATGCACTTGCTCTTATTCATTCTCATACTCTTTTACTGAGTTATTTCGTCCTTCAAACTATTCTCACAAGACCATAAGTCGATTGTATAATTATTTGGAAGCAAGGAAAGGAAATCGGGTTTGATATTTATATATAACGTTTGGGTTATATTGTGAAACGTGATTTTCTTGTGTTCCATACTATCACACTCGACTCTTGATCACCTCTAACGTGTTTGTAAGTCTTTTATACTCATTTCCATTCCATATCACACGTTAAAGTTTTTTCATGCACTTTGTTTTTGTTGTTTCGAACGTATATCACTTTGCACTTATATTACATGTATATATTAAATCTTAGTACACGAAACGTGACTAGCCTCTATCTTGGAAGGCCTAGGAGTCACGTAGCACACCTAATTCACTTTAGTTGTAACGTTACAAGCATTTCACGTACTCATTTCAAACCATATCCATCGCATGAAAAATTATATTAACACTTAGTAAATATTTCTAAGTTTTCAAATTATATAATTGGTTCAAACATGTCACAAACTACACGTATAACTTAAAATTTCATTTAATAAAGGTACTATATTATTTCACGACTCCATAGACCAACTAGAAAACTAACATTTTCATATAAACGACTTGTGAAAATAATCACGTTTTGACACCATACTCGACCTATTTTGAATCGACACCAACCGAATTTTCAAACCAAAATTTATAAGAAAAACCTTATGTTTGTCGAGTGGGCTCAATCCAAGCCCATTAAGAATTTAAAATCCGTAAGCCCACTGGGCCCATATGAAATGTTTTTAGAATCATAAAAATAGCCCAAAGCCAAGCCCAAAACATTTTCCATGCCCTCGCCTCCAAAACTCTTAACGGGCCTATTATTGGATCGTTCAAAGCCCATAAGCTAAAAAAATAAGCTTTCAAATAAATAAGCTGTTGAAATTAGCTTATTAACAACTTAATAAGCTTCAGAAATTTTTAGAAAAGTTTTTTAATTACTTTTACAAATTTGGACTAAAAATATAACGCGACGACACCTAGAGGGACTAAATGTGTAAATATTGAAAAGAAAGGACTAAACTTGTAAATACAGAAACATAAGGGTAAAATGTGATAAAAATTAATATTCTAAGGTTAGTATTGATTATTGGACAAAGTAGAGGACTATGGTTGAAATTAATATAAAAAGGACTAACGGTGTAACGCAAATATCGTTAGATTAAAAATGGTAAAATTGGAAAAGGAGACAAAGACTAAATATAAATTTATTTATCATTCTTATTTATTTTCTATTTTCGTCTATTTATTTCATGTTACATTTAAACTTTATTTTATTTATATAAATATTATTTAACGTAACGTTAATAATATATATAACGATATTTAAAAAGTTAATATTTTACTTACGATTAAAAAGGTAAAACTTCGATGGATAATTTAAAAATCATATTTTGTCATATCATGCATTTCACAAGAATTACACTGCACATCACTTATTCGTCATAACGAATATTTAATATTCGTTATTCCTTCGTGATTACTGATTACCAAATAGTATTTGGTCAAGTTCTCAAATAAATTTATTTATCAGGTTGTGTTTCGAAGCCGTTTTCATAAATTCATCCGACTTTATTTTCTTCATTTTCAGTATCAATCAAGGTGAGTCATAGCCTCACATTTACTTATTTTCAAAACTCCGTGAGGGGATACATGTTATAAACAGATCGCAAGTATTTTTCTGTATGATTCCTGACTGATATATGCATAAGTTAGCTATTGCCAAAAGACCCTTAATCATGAGCCATTAATCACTGAGGTGAACGCGAATATAATGAATAGATCTATTTAAGGTTTGACAGCCTTTCCCATTAATACTTGACGGAATGCCATTATGCATGTGGTTAGCCATATTAGTCGTGATAATTATATTTGAGTAAAAATAGGAACTGGCAAATCACCTATTACACGAGGGCAAATTTATCATTGATTTGATAAACACCTGCGTTTTTACGGTATTTGTTAACGTTTTCGTGTCATGAGACTTAGAGCAATATATGAACTGCAATATCAATATTTTTAAACTGATTGTATTTTCCAATACAATCTTACTTGTGTATCAAAATGATTATTAAATTCAAACTCTATAATATCACTCAACATTTTTGTTGACTTTTAAGCATGTATCTCAGGTATTTAGCAGAGGAAGCAAGCATGGAACGGGCGGCAAAAACTTCAAAACTTGTCTACTTTATTTCAATAATGGTGTAAAATAAAAGATGTTTTATTTAGTTCAAAACATCAATACATTTATAATACTCTGATAAGGATCTATTGTATTTGAATTTATATAAATAAAATTTTGTTTTAAAAACGTCTCTTTCGAGCCGTTTTCTATCATTATAACTTCGATCCTCACCGTAACACCCTAATTACTATTCCGCTGCCGCATTTTAAATTAGGGGGTGTTACAGCGTCAGCCACTAAAATGGGACGCCGTCAACCATGTAAATCTATATATAGTTTTCATTTTTTCATTTATAAAGGAGGACTTTTGGTGGAGGGAACTTTAGGGTACGAACCCTAGTCGACTTTTGCAGCTATTTTAGGGTTTCAAACCCTCTTTTCTTCCATGTTCAATTGAAGATAAGTTATCCTTTAATCATTCAATATGTCTATGTATTGTTTGATTATATCGTATGCTTTTCTTTTTTTTAACATGTTAGCTTGAGTTTATTTGTGTTTGCTTAGATATAATGAAACCTAGTTATTGATTATTGGTTGCTGGGTTTGTCATTAATTGTTGCGGGTGATTGATTTTAGCGTTAGGCTTAAAAAAGCTGGCTAATCTCTTATACGGTAACTTGCTTGAACGTCTTAAGAAATGTAATCGGATGTGTACTACGATTTTATTGGTTGTATTTAATGCATAAGTGACTATTAATGAGGTCATGATAGGATACTAAACGTGTCGTCATAGGAAGAGATAGAAGCTTATAGAGTTGGCGAAGATCGTACACGGCCCCACGAATGGTATTAAGGAATGCAACCCTTCACCTATGCGATTGTGATAAACCAATTAATCAATAAAAGATAATTAGAGAGTAGTGAAATCTAAGTAAACACGCTTTTCTCATTATTAGAAGTTCTCACTATTTTATTTTCTGTTTATTTTATTTTATTTGTTTAAGTAGTTATTTGGGCTAGTTGACTAGCAACTAATTCCGCCCACTCTTCCAATACCCTAGATTTTTTTACTTGCTTTTCATAAAATATAAAAACACAAAAAGAATCATCCCTCACCTCTAAACCTAGTTAAATTAATTTTAATCCTAGCGAACACTATTCCCTGTGGAGAACAATCAATCCCCCGGTACTTGCCAACTCACTATACTACATCGGACAGGTACACTGCCTGATGGGGATTGTAAGCTTCTCAAGATCCTTTGAGAAGTAAAACTTTTGTATAGACCACAATTCACGCATCACATGTAAAGATACATCGGTTTATGGTGTTGATAAAATGTATATATTGGCAAGGCCATGTAAATTTTGATGGATATTTGACTTTTGATCTACTTGAAAACATTTTTTTATCTTCTCTTTGGCTAATCATGTTACAAAGTAGATGCAAAGCCTTTACTTTTGTAGCGGATCAAAACCCCCTCTGGACCAGTCAAATTTTGATGTTGGGAAGTGAATCATCGATGGGTTGATGAAACATGCCAACCAGTGACAACCCACTAGTTGAGGTGATCAAGGCTTAAGAAAAAAAGATACTTACAAGAATTTTTTGATGCGTAAATGCATAGACAAAAAAACAAAATAAAGAAGAAAGAAACATTTAGTTGAAGAGAAATGGGAAGAGATAAGAGACTTATAATGCTACTAGCTTCATGACCCGCCCGATGGACGGGTACGCTTCATAAAATTGTTTGTCGGATTTTTTTTTAGAGTAAAAGAAATAATGAATAAGTCAAAAATGTTGAAGACAATAAACTGAAAATAATAAATACATTGCTCATGTGGATAATACTAAGTGGATGAAAATAAATATTGAAAAACACTAACCATCAAAAATATTTTATTACTTTCGTGTGGTCCAGGTTGAAGGGCTAATGAATATCTTATATACAAACAATGTTGCCTGTTCAAATACATCATAAGACTTCTTTGTAAACAATGTTTGTAGTTGAGTTTGAGTGGGTGTCGTCTTTGTCTAAATAGAGAACCTTCAGTCATCTCTTGCTCCTGACTCTCGACACAATGATATATAGTTGTTCGTGTAAGAATACGGACTTTGGAAAAAACAAACCAACATGTGACAATGTTTGGCCTTGGCTTTTATTAATCGTCATACCAAAACACACTTGAAACCTTTTGTTCAAATTGAATGGCATCTTTGTGTCTGAAGGGGTAATAACTATACGTGGAATAGCGTAAATCCTACCAACGTTGCCACCAGATATGATCTTAGCTTCAATAACACTGATTAGCAACGCATACAAACAACTTTATTAATAAGCTAATGTCAACAAATGTATACATCCAGATAAGTTATACACATACGGTCTCAAACATCGACATAAAACATGAGCAAGTTAGTAATAATTGATTGAATTTCCACAAGTTCGAGTGGTTTTAAACATCAAGTTACCTTCTACAGAGTAACAAATATCCAAAAAAAAATTAGTTTAGTTCATATATGACATGCTCGTGGTTGTCTAGAATATAAATCATCAAAAACTATACTACATAGTTTATGTAATGGGTACATGGTCTCTCTTAATAACAACCGCTCTAACAACTCAAGATTCTACTATTTTGTCTATAAGTTATTGGTTTAGAAAAGAAGTAATATTGGACCTTTGGTCATTCATATTGTGTTTAAGCTGATACCCTACATAATCATTTTCAATTTATTTGTATATTTGTTCTAGTTTATTCAGACATCATTTCAGAGTAATTTGGCTCAAAACCAATTAATAGTAGGTTGTTAAGTTAATAAACCTATGTTAGCCATTTTTTTTGCTACTTATTCTTCTCCCACAACCACTACCCACCTTTAAGTTAATTTCTCATAGCTACATCACTAAAAACCTTAGTCACAAATATGTTACAATCGATAGATCCTAATCCCTACACTTCTCCCAGTCAAATTGAAACGAATTCTTAAGATCCATAAATATTAAATCACTATCACATAAAAAACCTTGTATATCTCATAATCATATGAATTAATGGATTGGGTGCATGATCACATAAAAAAATATGAGTGAGCATGCGCTACATACTCTTGTTCCACATCTTTATCTGCTGCAACTTTGTCCCTAATTCAACCAAAAAAGCACCATTAATGATCCTTCAGACTAAACACAATGATGTGTATATATGTGTGATATATAATAAAGTATTTAAAGGTACACAAGTATACCTTGTGCTTCACCCTTGATCTTTAAAGCCAATTTAGCAAAGTCCTCTTCGACAAATCTCTTATAAGTAAGTGCAGGGGTACATAAAATAAAGAAAATAGGTAGATGTTTTCAGTTAATATTGTCGAGATCTGCTACCTAAGAAATTTGTTTACTAATATATGACCTTCACCTATTCTGAGACCATCGGAACCATCTCGGATACATCACCAGGAACAGTGTTCTTATTGGCTGCAATGTGAACAACTTCCAACACCTTTTCAACCACTGAACCATCAATCCCCTATTGAAAAAATGTGTATCACATGGCTTGTGTTTTTTTGATATATTTAAGAATTATTGGAAAATAAAACTTTGAATGGAACATTATGTTGTTTACCTCTTTGGTTACAATTTGGCCAAAAGTAAGCAGTTATATGTTGCTCCAGAGAGAAGCTCATATCCGCTCTTAGTTAGAATTTGGAGAAAATGTAAAAAAACAAAATGTTGGAGTTGTAGTGCTGCTTAAATTTGATGGAAAGATATGAGACATTTATGAGTCACATCTCAGCAAACTTGGCAGAGTTACCGGTCGCTTGTTCTAGATAAGGCTTGTATTATGTTGTTATTGCCTGTATTCATACATATGGCGTTATAACTTATAGTATGAAAGTTTGAAATTATTGTTACATGTCAATTTACAATAATAAAGATGTGCTAATTTACAATAATTTTTTCATAAACCAAATAGGCCATTGGTAACACCTTTATTCATCTCATTTAAATTAGCATAAAAAAGATTCGGATGAAGAAATTGTTTCAAAAACCATATGCAGAATAGTGACAAAATTATCTCAATTGTATCATAAGAAATGATTTCTCATTCACTTCTTAGGTGTCATCTTCAAGGTAGTTGTTAACTTATAATACATACCCCAAGGCTTGATGTGTAATGAGATAATTGATAACAGTTTTGTTGCCACTGCTATTAGGAGGTGTTTGGGATTACTTATTAGAACCACTTATAATTATCAGTTGCGAGTATTTGGATATAGGAAAATTGATTGATTATTGGTTAGTTGATCAAACTTTTATGATTATAGTCGTTCTTATGAGTTTATTAAAAAAAAAAAATGAGCTTTTTTGAAACAAATATGTATAGAGTGCAAAAATAAGCTAATCCAAACACCCCCGTCCATGGACAAAAATAATAAAATAGTTGCGAAACCAATAAAATAGTTGCGAAAAATAATGAATAGACTCACGTACTTTAGAGTAAAACACAGAAGCCTATCTTTTAAACAACATACCAACAATATAATAGTCTTTACAGGTTAAAAATAATTGGTTTACGCGTACACGCACACTAACTTTGAAAACAACAGAATGTGGCAAATAATTTTTTTCTTTAAAAGTAACATACCTTTAGACCTCCAATCATCCAAATCCAATGTGCGTCGTACATCGTACCATCATGTGCATTACCTTCACAGCTTTTTGCTAAAACCTGAAGTTAACTTTTCAATAATATAAGAGAGATATAGCAATAAAATGTACAAAATTTCAAATGAAAGCATCATACATATACCTCATCAAGAAGAATCAACTCAATTCTGAAAGTTTCCATTGGATTCTTGTAGCAAGGTAATTTCCAAAGTTTTATTATTCTTAATTTGATATGCCAGTCATCCTTGAATGGGGTGAGTTCAATAAGCAAGTTGCTAGGCATCTATGATGGCATAATGGCATGGGATGCCAAAACTTTACCCAAAAATATTAAAATAAGCAGGTCATACGGGGTTAGTTAACAGATCAAAACAGGTTCGGGTCAAATATGAGATGTATTGTACATGTTAAGACTTGTTTTTTACAAAATGAAAGTCTTGACACATTTAATAGGACACCAGAAATATTGTGAAAAGATCATGAAATACCACAATAATTATTATGCTGATACATAAGTTGATCTTACTTGTTTAAGAGTATGTTGAGCATGATCAGTCGGTGATATCATCACTCAAGCAACAAAGCTACCAAGTTCAAGGCTTTGACCCAGCCTAGCTTGTCACTGAACTAAATTATAAAATAAATACACCGTGATAAGCGTATGATAAAAGCATAAGTAATCATGCCAGATAAGATTCAAAAAAATCATGCAAAAATGTAGAAGATTAATAAAAGTAACCGATGCAACTATCAAGCAGAAAGCCACATATGCCAACTGATAAAGTTCATTGGTTTTCAAATTTTCGATGAAATACCATTAAAACATACAAATCAGATTGAAGAGATACTAATCATTTTCAGGAATCAAAAAAGGGTGTTTGATCAGCTAAAAAGGGACATTGAATACCAGGTATGATATGGCTTCGTTGTAATAAATGGATTGTTGAATGGAAAGAAGATGATATTATTGAATATCATTATCCGTGATTTTGAAATCAATGGATGTTAAACTTGGAGATAATATTTGTGCCATTCAAATTATTCGTGATTTTCTGATTCTTTTTGAAAATCGTAGAATCAAACCAAAAAAATAAACGTATTCTTTTTTAAATTAATAATCCCTTTGATATAGGGATACCGAATTTAATAAGATGTAAATTGTAACCGAAATTAGTGAATGTAGTTTAAATTGTATTGGGGTTTTTGCATATATATCCTTCCGAAAATGCATAATTGCATATATATCCAAATCATGCATAAAAACCATTGTATTATATGCATAAAAAACTTGTACAAAGGATATATATGCAATTATTCACTTTGAGAGGGATATATATGCAATTCTACCTTATTTATTTGTTTTAGATTTTTGTCAAACATTCCTTAATTATAGTTTGAATTGTAACTGATTTATGCATTCAATTTTAAGCATCTATATTTTGTTTTCAAATGTTTAAACACAAACACTCAAGTGCTCTAGTGGTTTAGTATTTGTTGGTTGTTCAAGAGGTCATGGATTCGAGTCCCATTAGCTGCAAATTTTTTAAAACTGATAAATTAATGCATGAAAAGTGTATTTTTTCTTACGAATTTAATAAACCTAACATAACTCTTTATCATTTATTCTCAAACCTCCAAACTAAATATACTCTGTAGTTTTAATTCATATTTTTCTTCATAAAACTCTAATTTTATTTTTAAACACTTGAAGAAGTTACTATCTCATAAAAAACAACAAACGTGTAACCACACTAGGGGAGAGATCTAATGAGAAGAAAAATCAAAATGAGCGTGAGAAGTATTTATAACGACACATTTCAAATAAGAGTGAAAAAGTTAAGGTGATGCATCTATTTTAATAAATGCATCTGAAATGAATGATTTTAAACTCTTCTCACTCTTCTTCTTTTAGTTTTACTTCTCGTTTGATCCTCACTCAACCAAACCCAGACATAGTAATTTTTTTTACCAAAAACTGTATAATTTTGGATGTGATAACTCATATTAGAGATTATATTAAATCCAGAGACAAACGACGCCGTTTGGCGTGCGTTTTCCCGCCAAAAAAAATGGCCCAGGTGGTGAGCCCGTGTGGGTGTGGTGTTCTTTTGGGCCTGCTGCTTCTATTGCCTACTCATGGCCCGTTTTTGCCCACAGTGTATCTAATGTGTTTGTATGTTAGTGCGAGTACAGAATGGCCGTATATATGCTGCTAATACATACACAATACACCTAATACATACACAATACACCTTAAATACATGAATAAAAACGTGGCCTGCGTATGCTATAAGTATGGTGTTGTGAAACGTGTCACTCATCAAATGCCTTATCTTGGATTTTCTTCACCAAACTTTGAATTCTTTTGCTCTTTTTTCCTTGCCAGGTGCAGCCTTGCACGTGTGGATGTACTTTAAAGTGGTATTAGAACCTTCCATGCTGCAAAAGACCACATTCATTGTTACTTTTTGCAACCAGGAAACCAAAAAAAAAAAATTACCAAAACAAAAAAAAGGGTTGCAGGAAATCTTAAGACAAAAGTGGATCCAAGTACAAGACATAGCCACTTTGAAGAACTTTGTGTGAGTTTTGTTTTGGACTGAACTATACATTGTCACATGATGCTTTCCTATGTTATTTTTATTTTTCCTTTGCATGCATGCAGTGTTACCAATGGTTGCATGTGTAGATATTTGGTGTATGTATGATGCCAGTAGATATGGTTTTTCATGATTCATATGTGCTTTGCTATTCTTTTTCTTACCTTGCATTTTTCCAAATCATTGCCATAAGATATGTAGACTATGAAGACTAAAAGAAAAGCCGTTCGTAGGGTTACCTCTGCCTTTCCTTTAGAATGTGTAGAGGTCACTGTTTTTGATCAGGATAAAGGGTCTCATGACCTGCATTTACAAACACAGCCTCTTATCAGTGAGTTAGGCCTTAGCGATTCCCTTTTAGACTCACCTAATAAGAACCTGTGTAAGCCTAAGGTTGGTGGCAGTGAAATTTCCGCTGCCACTGATTATGGAGAGGAAACACTCACAATAGGTGCAATGGAAGATGATACCTTTAGTGTGGACCATGAATGCTGTTACGCAACTGCCGTGTCTGTGGATAACCCTTCTCAGAGTAATCTGCGTGTGCGTGATCCGTGCGTTGTTGCGCCTGTACAAACAAGAGGTGCGTGCCATGTTAATTATGCTTTGGTGCATATGCTTTGTTACTTATCTGTTGAAATATGGCTGTTTTTTAAAAGGGTTGGTTTAATTGTGTTTTAGATGGATGCGTTGCGCAAGGAACATGGGACATACCTGTTTCT
The DNA here is from genome assembly GCA_030686995.1 of Artemisia argyi. NCBI lineage: Eukaryota > Viridiplantae > Streptophyta > Magnoliopsida > Asterales > Asteraceae > Artemisia > Artemisia argyi. The sequence continues at coordinate 35,985,677 of CM060700.1, read as the reverse complement.
AGCCTACATGGTTCTAGACCTTCTGCTGATAAAGGAAAACGGAAAATGTCTGACTTTGCCGAAGAAGGTGCCTTTTGTTCTGTCGGGCCTGGCTCTGTAACATTTTCAGAGGTTGCTGAGCGACAATTGCAATGTAGTTTGCGGTTCCTTTGCATGTTTTGGTTTGTGTTCTAAAGCTTTGTGAGTGCCTAATAACACGTGCTTTATATTTATTGCAGGTCATGAAGACATTTTTCGGCCAAATAACACTGGAGACAGAATTATACCTGCAGATGTTATGGATGGTTTCAGACCGGCCGGTGTTGGTTCTTCGTCTCATGAAACTTTTCAAGCCTTTGCTGCACCAAGAGAACTGTGCAATATAAACCTGCCAAGGAATCGTAATCAAAGACATGTTCAAGGTTTGTTTCGTTTAAAAAAATATATATATAACTATGCTTCTTTAAATTTGCCTGCATTTGCTTATGGCGTTACCTTTTCTGCGCTGCAGCTCAGATGAGTGCTACGTCAGGTAGGACCCGGGACCGGCCTCATGTACGTAGCCCAAGCCAGGGGCCTGGTCAGAGTGCACGATCCGGTGTCGGGTCTTTGTCTGATGGAACCTCTCAAATCTTTGATGCACTGCCAGGCCACTGCAATGTGGAAACGCCAACGAGTAGTCGTCAGAGGCGTTCTCAAGGTTTGTTTATTTTCAGGAAAGAAAAAAACTAAATATTGTGTTCTTGGTAAATTTGCATTTGCTTATACTATTATCTTTTATCTCTTACAGTTAGGATGCATGGTTCGTCTAGCAGGCCACAGGTTCCGCCTCATGTGCATCGCAGAAATCGGAGGTTAAGGCAGGGTATGCTGCCGTATTACTTAGAACTGTTTTATATGCATATTATGATTGGCCATTGTACTGTTCAATCAGAGGAGCACTAAATGGCCTGTTTCCTATGTCTAATGCAGGGCCTCCCATTACATATGTGCATATGGGCAGTTGTGATCAGGCCTGTCGCCATTGCAATGCAAAATTTTGGTATGATGAAAGGATTGTTTCAGGCAACAGTCGACGCGTGGATTACCATAGATGTTGCAATGCTGGCAAAGTTAAGTTGCATGGTCAGGGTGAATATCCGCAATATGTAAAAGAACTTTTCACTGACCGCCATTTCTTAGACAATATCCGCGCTTACAATCAGATGTTTGCAATGACATCGTTGGGTGCAGAGGTGGATAACTCTGTAAACAGAGGCGGTGGTCCTTATGTCTTCAAAATTTCTGGACAACTTTACCATCGGATAGGTTCACTTTGTCCAGAACCTAATACGCGCCCGCAGTTTCTGCAACTGTATATCTATGATACGCAAAATGAAGTGGCAAATCGTTTGGAGCATTTTCAAAAGACTGGTCAAAGTTTGCGGGCAGATATTGTAGAAAATTTGATTGAGTTGCTAGATGAGCACAATGAGTTAGTGCAGTTGTTTAGGACTGCAAAGGATAAAATGGCGGAAGTTGATGTTCCAGAATTCAAGGTCCGTTTGTTTGGTGTTGTTGGTTCAAGACAGCATGAGCTGCCTGCAGGTGACTCTATTGGTGCAATTGTTTTTGAAGGTGGACCAGACGTGGAGACTGAATTTGATGTCGTTGTACAACGGCACGATAATCAGTTGCAATATGTCAGCAAGTTAAACGCATCTTATATGTCAATGCAGTTACCGTTAGTTTTTTTCTTTGGTGAAGATAGGTACCATTTGGGCCGCGTCTTATTGAGCAGGGCTACATCTTCCGATCCTCCAAAGAAAATGACAATGAAAATGTACTATGCATACGAGCTACACGACCGTTTCAATGAATATCGCCTGCTCCCAAGGAGTGGCAGGCTTTTCCAACAATATGTTGTGACAGCATACTGTAGTATAGAGCAATCAAGAATTGACTATATAAGAGAGCACCAAGGCGACATTCAGAATGACTACATGGCAGGCCTACACGATGCTGTCTCGCATGGTGATCTAGACGGTTCGGATATAGGTTCAAGGACAATTTTGCCTTCATCATTTACTGGAGGGCCTCGCTATATGTATAGCCATTATTTGGACACTTTGGCCATATGCAGGGTGCACGGGAACCCGTCATTCTTCATTACGTTTACATGCAACGTTAACTGGCCTGAGATCCAAGAATACATGCAGCAGTTTCCACATGTTGCAATTGCTGATAGGCCTGATGTTGTCGACCGTGTCTTTGAAAGAAAGATACATCATTTGGTGACTTTCTTAAGAGATTCAAAGCCTTTTTGCCGTGTCGAAGCAGGTACCTTTTGAAATCTGTATGTGTATACTGTATATTAGCTTATTACATTTGCAAAGTACCTAAATAGCTGTTCTCTTATAACAGTATTGTACACAATCGAGTTCCAGAAAAGAGGCCTGCCACATTGTCATTTGCTTTTGTGGATCAAAGAAAGTCACCGTGTGCAAGCACACACAGATGTGGATACGTATGTTTCTGCAGAGCTGCCAGACCCAGTAATCGATCCAGAAGGTTACAGAGTTGTTACTGAGTTTATGATGCACGGGCCATGTGGGTTGGTCAATACATCGGCGCCGTGTATGCGGAACAGTGATGTGTGCACAAAGAAGTTTCCTAAACCTTTTTGTCCAGAAACATTTATTGATCAAAAAGGCTATGTGCACTATCGTAGGACAAATTCAGGGATAACTACGATGAGGCAAAATGTGAGCCTTGATAATGGGTGTGTTGTTCCATATAACCGGTCCCTGTGCATGCGCTTCTACGCGCATATCAATGTTGAGTATTGTGAATGGTCAATGCTCATAAAATACCTTTTCAAGTATATTTCAAAAGGGACCGACCGAGTTGTGGCTCACATTACAAGAACACTTGGAAGCGCAGGGCCAAGTGCTAGGCATACTTCATTGCACGTCGATGAAATTAAGAATTTCCAGGATGCAAGATTCATAGGGCCGCACGAGGCGTGTTGGAGGATTCTAGGGTTTAGTATACATAGCAGAGATCCACCGGTTCAAATACTCGCAGTTCACCTTGAGAATATGCAACGGGTCAATTTTAGGAGGCAGCAGCCATTACAAGCGGTTGTTGATAATGAGCACAACAAAAGAACAACACTAACTGAATGGTTTAGGTACAACCTTTACAATACAGATGGCCGCCATTTAACGTACTTAAACTTTCCAAAGGAATTTGTGTGGCACAAGGATGGAAAGTACTGGCAGCGGCGGCGACGTGCAGTTATAGCATCGATTGGCCGTTTAACATATGTGCATCCTAGCTCTGGAGATGCGTTCTATCTACGATTGTTGCTGTGCCATCAAAAAGGTTCAAGGTCATTTAAGCATATCCGAATAGTTGATGAAGTTGTATGTGCTACGAATAGAGCTGCGTGTGAAGCCATGGGACTACTAGGTGGTGACCAAGAATGGGACATCGCTTTGCAAGAGGCTTCTTTCTCGGCAAGCCCAGCTTACATGAGAAGCCTTTTTTGTCAGCTCCTAATCTTTTGCGAGGTTTCTAACCTGATTACATTGCTACAATCTCATGCAAGTTCCATGTCAGAAGACATTCCTCATATACTTTCAGAAGCTTTACATATACGAGATCTTCATGTTAGTCCTGAAGACTTACAGGATGGTCTCATGTATGAGCTACAAGCAATCCTTTCTTCCTATGGAAAATCGGTCAGAGATTTCGGGTTTGATCTGCCTCCGCCTCACTTAATGCAAGTCTTAAATAACAGGGCCCTCATGGAAGAAAGGTCCTATAATCGGGAATTGTTAAAAAGCGAAAGTGAAAGATTAGTTGCCCATCTAAACGCTGACCAGCGAACCATCTTTGAACGTGTCACGTGTGCGGTTAATGATCGTTGCCAGAGACTCATATTTGTATATGGCCATGGAGGTACAGGCAAGACTTTTGTTTGGAGGACTATAATTTCTACACTTAGAGCGGAAGGAAAGATTGTCTTAGCAGTTGCTTCTTCGGGTATTGCTGCCTTGCTACTACCATCAGGACAAACGGCTCATTCAAGATTCAAGATACCGCTTGATTTAACTGATGAATCAATGTGCAGTGTCAAAAAAAAAACACAGGTGGCGGAGTTGCTGAGGCTTACTGATCTCATCATATGGGACGAAGCCCCTATGAACGATCGCAGGTGCTTTGAAACGCTTGACCGCACCTTGAGGGACATAATGGATAGGCCCACAGGTGTATTTGGAGGGAAAACGGTTGTTTTGGGCGGTGACTTTAGGCAAACACTGCCTGTCAAGAAGAAAGCTACGAATGACGAGATAATTTCTTCGTGCATAACACAGTCATACCTATGGCCACATTTTGAAATCATTAAACTCAAGCAGAATATGCGCCTGCAACAGCCAGGCCTGTTGCCACATCAAGCACAGCAGATTTCAGACTTCTCTGAATGGATAATTCATATTGGTAACGGTACCGTTGGCCAGCCAGATGCGACTGATCCAGATAATACGGCATGGATACAGATACCAGATAGGTATTGCATTCCCGAGGGTGAGTCAGATCTCCAAGAATTGATTGATTTTATATACGATGAACAGACACTGCAGGCACCTGATGCAGCATCGTTGCAAGGTAAAGCGATTGTTTGCCCAAGAAACGAAACTGCAGACACCATCAACTCTACTATCTTAGACATGCTGGAAGGGGAAACCTATACTTTTATAAGTGTTGATGAAGCTATACCAAAATCGAATGATGGAGGAGCAACAGAGCTGCTATATCCTCAAGAGTACCTAAACACGCTTTCTTTTTCAGGGATGCCACCGCACGAACTTAAGGTTAAAATAGGTGCACCCGTGATGCTGCTAAGGAACCTAAACCTATGTGGTGGGTTGTGTAATGGTACGCGGATGATTATCACTCAAGTGTATACAAGGCTTATTCAAGCAAAGATCGTGACCGGTACTAGAATGGGAGAAAAAGTCTATTTGCCGCGTATTGTGCTTATCAATAAAGAAGAGCATCTACCGTTTGTGTTTAAAAGGAAACAGTTCCCGGTGAAAGTCTGTTACGCAATGACAATAAACAAAAGCCAGGGCCAATCATTAAGTAAGATAGGCGTGTACCTAACCGAACCTGTCTTTGCCCATGGTCAATTGTATGTTGCACTGTCAAGGGCAACATCTCCTGAGGGCTTAAAAATGCTGATCAAACAGCTACCAGACAAGGAAAAAAACACAACAAAAAATGTTGTTTATAAAGATTTTTTAAACATGGTCACACTTGCACAGGTTCCTTCCAATCACATTTGCTTTTTAGGCGTGCATTTGCATTTGTGCAGTTACCAAATATATATGCTAATAAAATCTATATTCTAGCTGCTATCCTTATTCATTCTGCGCTTACTTGCCTTGCTAATGCTCACCTTCATCATTTCATTGAAACCTATTTGCTTCTATTAAACATGTATCTGTATATGTATGCATTTAAAATGAATGTTCTGTTTCTTGACATGTAGCAAAATGGAACCTAGCTCTAGCATAGTACCATCAACGCACTCTACTGGTAAAGCAATAGTAACTCATTCGGATGACATTAGCCTTAACGACCTAAAAGAAACAGATACTGGAAAAGCTATTTATGTAAAAGTCTACCGGAAATGGACACCGACAAATAAGCAAGGAAGACCGGTAGTGTTCTGCTGCATGTTAATTGATCGACAGGTACAAATCATTATTCTATGACCTAGCTACACAATTCAATACTCTAATGCTGTCTAAAACAAGTAAACCGATCCATATCACATTAATGAATGCCTAATGTGTTTGCAGGGAAGCGCTATACAAGCAAACATTAACTTACGTGAGAAGACTAAATTTGATGCGCTCCTTCAGATGAACAAAACTTACAGGATCACCGGATTTGGTTTTCAACCTGCAAAAACATGGATGCAAGCTGTGCCTCATTCACTTTCATTGGTTTTTGGAACATATACAGATATCAAAGACATACCAGATGCAGGCTTCCCAGAACATTATTTTAACTTCAGCTGCTATCGGGACTTATATTCGAAAGTGGATGTGAAAGAAGGGTTATTAACAGGTACCTGATACACACAAACATGAAAACGGTTAATAATAATGTATGTTTAACTCGCTGCAACTATTAACAGATTATATCGGATCCGTCCAATATGTGACTGAAGTGCAACATTCAATGAAAGCAACACAGAGTTCAATAGTTTGGAGGGACATCGGTATTCAAAATTTAGAGTAAGTATTTACAGTTTGGAAAGACATAGGTATTCAAAATATGTGACTGAAGTACAGCACTCATGCATTTTTTCTCATTATAACAGTGGTCGCACAGTTCGCTTTACTTTGTGGAACCAAGATGCTCATGCTTTTAGGAAAGCAGAATATGATCAAGCAGAGAAACCAACTATCATAGCAGTCAGCTCATGCTTGGTAAAAGACTTTGGAGGTAAAGTTATTCATTAATATTTATCATTCTACCTTCTAACTTTATAGTTACCATTGGACTTTTAAAATTTTTTTCGTTAACATCTATCTAAATTAAGACAGGCCTTCAACTATCAAGTACCCCTGCAACGTCATACTACTTCAATCCTAACATACCGGAAGTAAAAGAAATTCGCGATGTGTAAGGACATTAACTGGCAGAATAATGGTATATTTTATCTTCTAAAAGAACATAAACTTACATCGTTTGATGGCACAGGTATGACGAATTCATTGATCCACCAACAATACTGAATATCCAGCACCAAAGATCTGCAAACCCAGAAGAAGAAAAGAATAGAAACCGTGTGACTCTAGCAGATTTGGCTGCGGAAAATCCAGAAAACCAAAAGGTAGTAAGTAGCTGTAGCGTAACCTTTACAGAATGAAAAGCTAATGCACAGATTTATGTTTAAATGGCAGAATGTTCGGTTTACTGTTGCTGCTACAATTCAAGCAATTGATACAAAAAGGACATGGTTTTTTGAGAAATGCTTTGACTGTGGTTCTAAAATCTCAGGACGATATCCACATGCACACTGTAAGAAGCCAGCCTCCAACGATGACTTACTTTACAGGTGCCCTATAACACATATCTACTTTTACAATTAAATTTGTAAATTTGCTAATGAACATCCTTTTGATTACATGCACAGTTATTGCTTTAGAGTCGTCTTATCTGATGCCACCAGCACTGGAGTGATGACATGTTTCAGTAACGAAGCAAACACACTGGTAAAAGACTGCAAACAGTTGTTGCGAAGCATGCCTGAACCAGACCCCTATAATTTTCCGCCAGAACTCCTTTCTCTGCAAGGAAAGGCAAAAAATTTTCAGCTGCACTATGATCCAGATTGTACAAAAGATAGACAGGTTTTCATTCTGGATACCTGTTGGGATGACATACCATTATTGGTATCAAATGTGAGTGCACTACCTGAAAGCAATGCATCTTCTTCCAGTCAGACTACGCCTCTAACAACAAGTGCTCAAACAAAGGATGGCACAGCTGCAACACCTATAGATGAACTTTTAACACCCGAAACTGAAAATAATCCAGCAGCTGTGATCAATACACCAAGCAAAAGAGCCACTGCAAAACTTGCTACACCTGACACCTTTGACCTAAGGCAAACTGACGATGCACCACCAACGGAACAAACTCCAGTATCTGAAACATCCAAGCCTGAGAATGAACGGCCTAAAAGAGGTGCCAGGAGAGCTCTTTTTACTGAAGCAAAGGAAACACAGGAAACAACATCTCACAAAAAATCCAAAAAAACAGACTGACAAGACCAATCATGGAAGGCATACTAGAAGCAGGAATGTTCCACCTATCATGTATAATATTCTAAGCACCTATGCACTACTAAGTGCACTTTAAAAACAATTGGTCTTACCTTTTGCTACTTAGACATAAGTTTATGCTATGTATCTAAAAACCTATGCAGTATGTAAATATGTAATATGTAACGATGCCATGACCAGTAATGTGGCATGCCTTACATGTAAGGTTACCTGTGTCTGCTTAATGAAGTATTTATTAAGCACAAGTAATCTCTGCTTTGCACCTCTATCAGATAATCTAAGCCACCTGTTTATCTTTGATAACAGCATACAAAATAATCCAAAATACATGACATAAAAAACACTGAAACATACATTAGATACCACTAAAACACAGACCAATGGCAAATACTAGGCTGAAACACATCAGCCGGACTGTTCTTCTTGAACAATGAGTTCAACAAACCTTTGATTCTCAAATACTTCTTGCATAAATAAGAAATGGAAACACTGTCCCAACCTTTTAACTCACAGATAACTATACACGCAACGATAGCACACACACTCTTGCTCCTTATACAGGCACTCTATGCAACCAATAAATCTCTACCTACCTGAAATTATTACTAAAAAAAACAAAAGTAAATGGGATTTGCAAATCCTATTGCAGCTGAACATTTACGAAAACTTAGGTTAATTTATATTTCCATTCCTTAAAGGTATTACATTGTGCTTCATTACATCATACCATTCAAAAGACATTCAGACACATAATACCAGTTACATACGTAAACACTAAACAGACACAGACATGCAAAGCCTAAACTGAAATCCAAGACCCACAAACCAACAAAATATACCACGACAAGGTGACCATCACATCACTCGAACCAAAAAATATTGGTTTTCTTCTGCTCCCTTCCTTTGCGTGCCACATCCAAAACCTTCACCAACCCATCCAGCACCTTCCTTTCCCTCTTCAAAGTGACCTTCAAACGCGCCAAACCTATGTCCCCATCCTCATGAAGAGGCAAAAAACGCTCCCCCTCCTCCACCAAACTCTCAAAGTACCTGACCTTAGCCACTGCCTGATCACGTTTCTCTCCAAGAACCGCCAGCAATCCATCATTCTCAGTGTAATCATTGCTAAAGACCAAATGCAGGCAATCTTCCACCTCATTGGAACCAGCAGCAAACTTCAGCTTTTGAAAGTTAGGAGTAGTATCAAGAGCGTGAGCGGATGTCCTTGGTACTGATGCCATCGTTGCAGAATAATTTGTAACTGGAGTTGGCTAGGGTTTGAGATATCAATTAGGGATTGCTATGAAACAAAAAGGGGGCGCGTTCATTTTATTAGTCCCAAAAGAAAACCAAAAGGCAAAAAGAAAAAAACAAGGAAAAAAACAAAACAGACAAAAAAAAAATGCTAATAAAAAAACAAAGTAATAAAACAAAAAAAAAAAATTGTATAATCTATAGCAAAAAAAAAATATAACGTAACTAAAAAAAATAAAACCTATAACCGACCAGTTAAACAAACTATATCCAGACAAGTTTAAAAAAATAAATACCGCACAAATAAAAATACGTAACAATTTACGCTTACACACTTGCTACCGCTATTTTATAAAATAGAAAGGTTTGTATTCGATTTTAATTCATACATTTTTTAGTTAGCAGTAACTCCAATTGTCCTGCCATACTATTTAAAATTTTTTTGATAACTGAAGTTGAAAGCTTTATGAGAACATTTTTTATCATATAAATTAAGTATTTTAATCTGTAATAGAAAATTACCGTCCAATAACCAACGCGATAAAACGACGCCCGGCCGCAACGTGCCGGACCGTCGCCAGTCTTGTGTAGATCATTACTAAAACTTGTAGCCCAAACTCATTTCCACAACTAGTACAACGGTTGGGCTTTCTAACATCAGCCCACTTACTACTCTCAAATTTCAATCCCTCCCAGCTTAGTCCATCAAAAAAACATTAAGATCCAAAATTGCCATTACATAAAACCACAAGGACCAAAAGCTAAACATAAGAGCCAAACACATTTTATTTTCAGCAAGATCACACTCATTTTAAGTTTTCACCGGCGGCGACTTTAAATCACCGGTTTGTTAAACTTCTTAAAACTTCAAACCATTTCGTGCCCTTTTTTTTTAATGATTATTTTGGTGTGGATTATTTAGAAGTTGGGTTTTGTGTGTTTATTTAGGATGCACTCCATGTGTTTGATGAAATGCCTCATTTTTTTTTTTTTCTTAATTGATTCTGGTTAGTTTACTTAATATGAAATAGGTTAATGTGTTTCTTAGTGTTGTGTTTAAATTCTAAGACTTGTTTATAAAGTTTTTGGTTTGTTTGTTTAAGTTCTTGTGTTTTATCTATATCTTTTTGTGCAAGTATGAGATTGGTAATAGGGGGCTGATTTTTTGTGATTCGTGACGCCGTTTGAAATGCATTTGATATAATGTCATATTTGTTTGTAACTTTATTATGGTCTGAATATTGGTTAGTTAGAAAGTAAGATATATACTAAAGAGAATGCTTACAATTAAACTGGAAGTAACAAGCACTACTTATACTAAAGATGCTCGTACAGTAAATTATTGTCAATTTCGTATTTACATATAAGTTTAATCTTATGAAGGAGGTTTAGCTTATCTGATTATTAATGAACTGTCGGAGTAGTGTTTAGGCAATGTAAGTCTAAAATACGATAGAATAGAGCAGAATTGATGGTGATCAAACACTGTAAGTCTTGTAGACGAAGATGGGATTGTAGTCTGAAACTGGAGATGCAATAAATACTATACTGATTATAAGTTAAGCATGCCTATATAAGACGATGTGCTTTTTACTGCTTCTTCTATGGTTGGTCTTCTAAACCTTGTCCTTTAAATCTACTTCCCCTTTGCATACGCCCTTTTAATCTAGAAAAATGAAGAAAACAGTTGATGCTCTTTGTTCAGTGAAATACTTTGTTATTTGCTTGGGGGGGAGGGGTGTGCTAGTCAACAGTGCTTTAAACTATCTTCTATGGGTATTTTGGATGTACAACACTATTTTTAGGGTCATATGTCCCATAGAAAAATATGACCTCTTTTGTCAAATTTAACAATATTTCTTTCAGTAAATGATCACTTGCAATTATCATGACAATATGACATCTTTATTTGCATGTTCATCATAGCTGAATCCTACCTGTCTTTTTCAGGTGTAAAAGGTCGTGACCACTTTTATGCTGTCTAACTTCACTGAAGAATCAGAGAAGCCAATTGCTTGATCATTGCATGTTGCAAAGACTTCACATAATTACTCTGTTTACATAAATATTTTTCTTCTAAACCGCCTAATTGCATGAGTCTTAGCTCGTATTAAAACCATCCAAACCATGAAATCTTTTGCACTACTTAGATCAATTCGTTTACGTGCCACTCATCGTGAGATTACAGGCCCTCTCCAATCTCGATATTTTCAACCCGATTTTGTTCCAGCAGATCCCAAAGCCAAACCTAAAAAATACAAATTACCCCCATCTTATGACCCATACGGCCCGAGACCTCCACCTTCTGAGAAGATCATCCAACTAGCTGAAAAAATCGCAGCCCTCCCGCCTGAAGAACGTATGCAAATAGGTCCCACTTTAAGAGAGAGGCTAAGGCATCCTAAGATGCAGTCAATTTCTGTCGACGGGGTGGACTTGGGTGCCCAAGGTGGATCAGGAGCTGGAGCAGCTAAGGCTGAAGAGAAGGCTGAGAAAACAGCATTTGATATCAAGTTGGAGAAATTTGACGCATCTGCTAAAATTAAGGTTATTAAAGAGGTCCGTGCTTTTACAAGTCTTGGATTGAAGGAAGCTAAAGATATGGTTGAAAAAGTCCCTGTTGTGATAAAACAAGGGGTTAGTAAAGATGATGCGAAGGAGATAATAGAGAAGATTAAAGCTGCTGGTGGTGTTGCTGTCATGGAGTAATGCTTGAGCTCCGTTACTTCTTTAGTTTAGTATTTCTTGGCAAGATTTAGAATATAATCAAAACATTGTTTGCCAGAGCGGAATTTGGTTAAAGATTTTGAGTTAGGATTATTACCCTGAAAAAGTTATGTTTTTAATAATATTTGTACCCCCTTTATATCTTGTGGATTTATGCAGCATGTTATGTGCACAAGTTCTTGAGTTTCCGGTTAATCTCTTCTAATATGTTGGATCTTTGGTAAAGTTACTAATCTGTTTGGCACATGATTTGTATTGGACATCTGTGTTTGAATTTATGCATTGTGTTTTTGGCATAGTTGGCAATTTCAACCATCTAACTTATGAATCAGTTGACTCGGGTTATGTGTTACCCTTAACGGGTCAAAGAAAATGGTTAGGGGTTGAACGGGTGACACATTTTTGACAGCTGCCCTAGCATTTTATTCAGAATAATGACGTTCGCTGAAATGCTGCATTATATGTCATTCCACAAAACTAAAGTATCTATAAAAGGTTCCCGAATATTTGAACGAGAAAGTGTTCAGGGTAAACCAACACCAAACATTACACATTTTGAACCATACATATTTTCACATGTGGTGCCATCTTTATTTTTCAACGCTACTGATACATATTTATCCACTCAATGTGCATCTATGGGAGTGTTCAGATGTATGTCAAAAGTAATTACGTACACATCATTTTCTGTTTGATAGAGAAGACATGGTGAGATTTCAATTTCTGATTATGCAAAGTAATAAGTATCTGCAATTCAAATTCCAATTATTCACTGCAATAATAAAGGTGAAAACACATATCCAAACAGGCAAACACCACCTATAATCCTGTGCCGATTACCACATAACAGAAATGAACTATACCGATTACCAAATACCGAATTCCATAATATCGTTTTCAGAATCATGAAGAAAGTCTATTAATTTCACGATGCTTCATACAATCATAATGTAGAAGCGCTAACATAATCTAACTATTTCAAAAGACTGAACTCTCTCTCACTGCCCTTATTTACGTAGGAGCCATAAATGTTTTAATCATTTTTGCTGTGATGTTCATAAATGGTTCAGAATATTCCAAAGATTTCCGCCTTTGGACCATGGGAGATGGAGTAACTTCCGTGGTCTGCACAAGTATTTTCTTTCACTAATTACTACTATTCCAGATACGTCATGGTACGGGATTATTTGGACTACAAAAGTAAGCCAGATTATAGAGCAATATCTGATAAGTAATTGTCAACAAATTGGGATTCATTTATCAACAGATTTTTTTTATTCCGTTTGAATTTATTTCACTAATTCTTTTAGTTGTGTAATCGGCGCAATTGCTGTAGCTCGTCAATAATAACTCTTTAGAACCGGAAAACCCTTGTTATGAGCTATCACATGCATTTACTTTTTCTATTTGACTTTGGATATAAAAGAGAAAGTCTTTATTAGTTTGATCTATTCCCAATATATTCTTTTATTTCATTATTCTAGTCAATCCAATTGGTTAAATTGTTGTTCATATTGAAATGAATCGAGATTGATGAGGAGTTGGTTAATGATGCTCGAACATGTACTTGTTTTGAGTGCGTATTTATTTTCTGTCGGTCTATATGGATTGATTACAAGTAGAAATATGGTTAGGGCTCTTATGTGTCTTGAACTTATATTAAATGATGTTAATCTCAATTTTGTAACATTTTCTGATTTTTTTTATAGTCGTCAATTAAAAGGAGCAATTTTCTTCTATTTTTTTTTATAGCTATTGCAACTGCTGAAGCCGCTATTGGACTTGCTATTGTTTCATCAATTTATCGTAACAGAAAATCAACTCGTATAAATCAATCTAAGTTGTTGAATAAGTAATATTCACTGCAATAATAAAGGTAAAAGCACATATCCAAACAGGCAAACACCACCTATAATCCTGTGCCGATTACCACATAACAGAAATGAACTATACCGATTACCAAATACCAAATTCCATAATATCATTTTCAGAATCATGAAGAAAGTCTATTAAATTCACGATGCTTCATACAATCATAATGTAGAAGCGCTAAAATAATCTAACTGTTTCAAAAGACTGAACTCTCTCTCAATGCAATACAAAAGAAAGGTTCTTGGTTTAAACTACACCATGAACAACAATCACTAAGAGAGACTACAAAAGGGGCACAGTCTAATATCGTTAGCCCATAAAACAAAATACATTGACAAGATCCTAAACAAACATCACCGATCATAGACAAGAGGAAGACGAACCATCCATCATGCTCACCTTCTTCATCAACCCTTTAATTTCACTTTCCAGTTTCGCTCTCATCTCTGGTGACAAAGTATCACCTGCTTTTTCCATCATTAACGACATCATTTCAAGATTCTTTTTTATAACAGCAAGATCAGGTGTCTCTCCATTTTGAGGCGGTTTCAACCCCAAAGGAATCTTTTTCAAAGATGATTGACGAGTTTCATCAAAACTTTTAGTTTTCTCCATGAGTATAGGCTTAGCAGCATTTCCATCAAAGCTTTTAGTTTTCTCCATGAGTATACGCTCAGCAGCATTTCCATCAAAGCTTTTAGTTTTCTCCATGAGTATAGGCTCAGCAGCATTTCCATCAAAGCTTTTAGTTTTCTCCATGAGTATAGTCTCAGCAGCATTTCCATCAAAACTTTTGGTTTTCTCCATGAGTATATTTTCAGCAGCATTTCCATTCAAATCTGGTATTATGGTTGAACCACTAGTAGCTTGTGGATCAATGACAGGGGGTGGACTTTTGATGGGAGTCTTGAATCCAATAACGGATTTAGAATCCGAGAGATGCTGAATTCTGTAATTAACAAGAGCCGGTCCAAAAGGTTGATCTTTTTGTAGACCCCAAAAAGCCTCACCAGCACTAGAAGGATCAAGAAACACAACTTGACCACTCATATTTTCGGTCAATACCTGAGTCTCTGATTCATTTAATGGCCCATATTTGCAAAATACTGTATTTAGAATTTCTTTAGGTGGCAATGGATAGTCGGGTGAAAACTTTAAAAGAAAAGCAGTACCCTTAACTTCTTCATTACCTTGCTGCACTTTGTTATAACTGAGATCGATACACGCTACACCTGTTTCTTTATTTTTATTACTTCTCTTGACATTTTTCAACTCGGATCCACTTTCATTTGAATTTGGGACTATGGTTGAACCAACATTAGCTTGCAAGTCCATGTTTTTCCTCTTTCTTCCTCTCTTCTTTGGCTCATGACTCGAACTAGCTGGAGCAAGACCGGCTGGAACAAGACCGGCTGGAAAAAGACCGGCTGGAACAAGACCTGCTGGAAAAAGTCCGGCTGGAAAATGACCGGCTGGAACAAGACCGGCTGGAAAAAGACCGGCTGGAGCAAGACCGGCTGGAGCAAGACCGGCTGGAGCAGAACCGGCTGGAGCAGGACCGGCTGGAGCAGAACCGGCTGGAGCAGGACCGGCTGGAACAGGAACAGCTGGAACAGAACAGGCTGGAACAGGGCCGGCTGGAACAGAACAGGCTGGAACAGGGCCGGCTGGAACAGGACCGGCTGGAACAGTACCGGCTGGAGCAAGACCAACTGGACCAGGACTGGCTGGAGCAAGACCCACGTGAGGCACACCATAGTTTCCTGTAAAACATGGTGGGGTTGATCCATATAAATTTGCGAGGTGAAACATGGCAGCTTGATTTAATCGTTCCACGTGTCCATTCACATTCGGGAGGGCATTAATGTTATTATTCGAAGCAGGCATACACTTATTGTTTTCTGCATTATTCTTTCTCCTTTTAGGCTCGAGTTTACAGGGAGTCGGTCCAAAATTTAAGAAGGTACTAGCACCGTTATTTTGAAGCCCTTGATTTGCCATCACCTCAGTTCTCTTGTTACCCATTGATTGAGGTTCAAGATTATGAGACGCCCCATTTTGAAAGTCTAAAATCATTGACCCACGATTCGGATTGGTTCCTAACGTTGGTGAAATGACGGATTTATCCTTCTTTTTTCTCCCCTTCTTGGTTGATGTGCTATCTTCTCCCACCATATCAACAGTTTCTTGCATTCCTGATCCTTGCAAGATTTGGTGAGTTTGATTGATTACGATCTCATCCTTAAAAGCCCATTTCCTGAATCCAGTTACAAACCGTTCAACCCAATCAAAATTTTTACTTTTATACGGAAAAGAACAATCTTGACCTGCATATTGAAGCTCCAAAAGCACATCAGATGAACATACATTTTCGTGCACAATTTTCTTCTTTCTACCCCGTTTCTTTTGCAGGTTTTTCACAGTTTGACCATTAGTATTATTCAAGTCAACTCCACCATTAACATCAACCTTTGAATCTTCAATTTCAGATTCTCCTGGATAAGTCAAAAGCCTACTTTTCCTTCTTCCCTTCATTTCAACCCCCTTTTTACTTTTTTCAGTATCATTTTTATGATACCCATTTTCCACTTCCGTGCGTACCTTCGATGGGGTCCCGGAATTTACCGGCTTAAGCTCATCCAATGGGATTTCAAGATGCCCTATAGATCGATAAAAAGCAGATAAACATTCTTTCTTGGCAACATAATCAATCTTGCCAGGCATATAGATATTACTTGCAAGAGCTTTTATATAATCAAGAAACACTTGAGGTTCAAACCGACTCACTGAAAAATCACCAATATCACCCCTTTTCTCAACCACGGTCTTTGAAGAACACGGACAACTAAACTCCTTTTTTACACGACATCTAAACTCAACCACAGCCTTATCTAAAGCATCAAGAAACTTTCTGGAATTACTATGCTTCGATAATTCTTCAAAAGACCCAACGAATGGCTTCAAATGATAAGCAAGACACCAAAGATAATTTCCGTTACCAAAACATCTAACTAAAATACCGTCTTCACTTGTTTTTGCCTTACCAACTTCTTTCGGTGCAGTAGAAGCATCAGACACTATTCCAGGCCACCATGAATCTTTCTTGATTATAACCCACACGAAATCACCCAAATTCGCCTTAAATCCTTGTTGACCAACATTGACCTTACCCTCGTTTTCACGCATTAACTCCCCACCCTTAACTTCGCAAATACTTTCCCCATCCAACGCACCTTTATCATCGCAAACAATTTCCTTATCCAATTCATCCGCTAGCCCGCCCGTTAATTCCACATATAGAGATATCCCCTTAACATCTCTATACCTACTAGAGTCAACGTAACTCTCTACATTACACGGGTCAGTAACAGCTTTAGATTCGACACATTTTTCTTCCCTAAAAGTTAACGAATTCGAAGCTAGACTCTGATTTCCATTTTCATTCAATTCCACTAAACCCTCATTTAGGTCTTTTGATACTTTGAAGCTTTCCATATCAAAAACATCCAAAAAAAATCACACTTTTCACAACTATCATCAACAGTCACAACTGTCACAAAATTAACCAAAAAAAAAAAAAAAAAAAAAATCTTTAAGCACTAATCATACAAAAACTAACATAAAGATTCAATCTTTAACATACCCAGATGGTAAAAACAACAGATTAATGAAATAAAAGAGGTAAACTGTATGCAAGAACATGAAATTAAAAGATTGATAAAGGGGGGAAATTACCTGAAGATGAGTCACATTTGGGAGAAGAATTGAAAAATTAGGGCACATTTAGGGTTTTAATTTGAGGGAATTGAAGAGAGACATATACGGTTTTGTTGTTTGTTGTTTTTGTTGTTGTTGTTGTTGAAAGTGTATTGCACGAGTGGGGAGTTTTTTAGTTGACTTGGGTTGAGTTACACTTGTAAGTTGTTGTACTTGTGTTGTGTGACTTGGATCTACACCTGGGCTGGGCATGTTATGGATTGACGCTTTCACCTTCAAATGGACATGATCTTGAGTTCAATTTTTGGAACATGCAGATGATGTCATGTCGACATTATCCGCATGTTCTAGGTGTTGTCACGTAAACATCACATCAATATTTTAAAAATATTTAATGATTATTGATATATTTTCTCTTTCTTCATTAAAACATAAGAGGTTGACACGTGTCGTATTATCCGAGTTGATTATTTATATTTGAGTAAAGTGCAAAGTCATCCTTATGGTTTGCCTGAATCACAAGTTCGGTTCTTGATTTTTCAAAAGTGCATACATAGTCCTTGTAAGAAACTTTTGGTGTGAATATAATCTCTGCCAAAATTGAAATTACTAAAATGCCTTTATCTTCTTCGCCATAAATTTTCTTATGAATTTTTGTTTTTCTTTTAAAAAAAATTTGATGAACACAAAAACATAAACTCAAATCACAAATCTAAAGCATTCAACATTTAAATCACTAAGTTTCATCGGAACCACTTATTTCAACAACAATCACAAACCTTAAATCCCAAACAAACTAAACACACACGTTTACCAACTCTAAAATACTCTACATATTTATTTTTAGGTATGATATTATATCATATGACATGATAAAATAATACATTATGTATAATATTTAAACTTCTAATCTCGAGAAATACACACACTCCTCATGTTTTATAAATATGTTATATATCAAAAGCCTGACGACACACAAAAATACAAATCATAAGCTTGACTCACTAATTAACAATCATCCATGTAGTAATGTTTAGTATGGGTCATCCATATGAATACATACGAATTTTGGCCCCAACAAGTAAATTATTTGTACATACAAATAAATACCAAAATTCACATTGTGTGCCCAAACAATATGATCGGCGATATAATTTTGAACAATCATATTCACAGGTGAAACGTATAAATAGAGAAAACAAAAATATAAATTACGAAATATTCATAACCATTATATGTTATTCTTAAAAGAAATTGCTTAACATTCCAAATATCTAAATACAAAAATTAAACTTCTGACACTTCTTCTACATAATAAAGCCCAATTTCAATAGCATATTGATCATGCTTATAATGTGGTAAAGCTTTCTTTAGTGGATTAGCAACGTTGTCATCAGTATGGACCTTAATAAATTATATATCATTTCTCGCGACCACGTCGCGAATATAGTGAAATTTGCGAAGAATATGTCGACCACCTTTCTGTATTAGTGATTTTTAATGCATAAGCGAATTCTAGTGATCTCATGTTAGGAGCTTTTAGTCGGCTCGACATAGGAGTGAAGTAGGAGCTTATAGAGTTAGGGAATATTGTACACGGCCCTACGACTAGTATTAAGGAATATAACCCGTCATCCATGCAATTGTAACAAGCTAATCAACCGGTAAAAGATATCTAGGGAGTAATGAAATCTAAGTAAACACATCTTTTCTCATTATTGTTTCCACCACATTAGTTTATTTTCATTTCTTTTTATTTTATTTTGATTGCATCTTTAGTTATTTGGGTTAGTTGACTAGCAACTAATTTCGCCCACTCCTTCAAAATCCGAGATTTTACTTGCTTTCATAAAATATAAAAAAAATACAAAAAGAATCACCCCTCGCCTCTAGACCTAGTTTAGTAGACTTCTAATCCTAGCGAGCACTATTCCTGAGTTGAACGATCAATCCCCCGGTACTTGTCACTATACTATACTACAACGATCAGGTACACTACCTGGCGGGGATTGCAAGCTTCTCAAGATCCCTTGAGAGGTAAAACCTGTTGAGGGCGCAATCTCGCGTATCAAGTTTTTGGCGCCGCTGCCGGGGATTGTCTATCTTTACATTTATTCCTCAACTTTCGCAAAAGAGTGCGGCGCTATCAAGTTTTTGGCGCCGCAGCCCGGGGAATAATTATTGTCTAGGTTTGAATTTCTTTTTATTAGGTCTACTTGCTAGATTCCTTTCTAGTAAGATTTTTATTTTTATTTTTATGTTTTCTTTAGTCTATCTCATTTCTTTGTTCCTTTATTCGTAACCATTACCATCCGATATCATGGAAGGTGATAATATCTTTGAACCCATCAACCCACCACAACAAAACCACCCACAAAACCTACCACAACCAAACCAACCTCCTAAACCCCAAACTTTAGGAGAGTATTCCCGCTCTAGCCACCAAGGCTATCGGAACACCATTGAGCTCACTCAAGGAGCCAATATGTCTCCCTTGCGATCCGACATCATCCGGTTGGTGCAAAGCGGATGTGCATTCCATGGACTTTGTTCCGAAGATCCTAATCAACATCTCAAGGATTTCCTAAAAATCGTAGATTCCATAGACCTTAATGTTGTAACTAGTGAGACGACCCGATTACATCTATTCCAATTCTCTCTACGTGACAAAGCTAGTCAATGGCTTGAACGTTTACCCGCGGGATCCATCACCTCTTGGGATGATCTCACCTCTCGTTTCCTTGCTCAATTTTTCCCACCGGGGAGAACTACCAAGCTTAGAAATGACATCTTGATGTTCCAACAACGTCAAGGTGAAACTCTCTATGAAGCATGGGCTCGTTTCAAGGACTTACTCCAAAAAGTCCCTCATCATGGCATAGATCTTTGGCTCCAAGTCCAAATCTTCTATGACCATATCGATCTCTCTACAAGGCGAACCATTGACCAATCGGCTGGTGGCAAGCTACGTGATCTAAGTGCGGAAGAATCATGGGAACTAATAGAAGATCTTGCTCTTTATAACAACGAAAGTTGGAATGATCCCCGTGATTTGAACAAAACGGTCAAGGCAATATCTTTGCCTTCGAACAATTCTAGCACTCCCGACCATAGGATCATGGAACTTGAGGACCAAGTCAAGTTTCTCATGAAATCCTATGAAGCTCCTAAGCCTTCAAGCCAAGTGAACAAAATCACTTCTTCATGCGAATTATGTAGAGGTCCCCATGACACTCGTGATTGCGTGGAACTCCCCGGGCAAGCTTTTGTGGATTACGCATCCTCGCGTACCGACGAGGCGGGAGACAAGTGGTACACTTTCAAACCCGAGCCAAACCCTTACGGTGATTCATAAAACCCTTCTTGGAAAAATCACCCGAACCTTAGGTGGAAACAAAACCAAAACATGCCCCAAAACAATTCTTCCAATCCACCTAATCGTTACCAACCAAATGGTCCACCCTCTAACCGTACTTTCAACAACAATCCTTCTAATAACTATGGTAGTACCAATAATCTTGAAGGATTGATGTCCAAGTTTATGGCATCTCAAGAAGCTCGTATAGCTAAGTTTGAATCCGAATTCAATCAACAACAAACGGAGATGACCAATAAAATTGACAAGTTGTTGAAAGCCCTCAACAACCAAGTGTTAACTACACCTAGGAAGGACACTAAGGACACGAGTAGCGAAATCCAAATTAAGGACCCCTCATCATCCAAACACGTCCACTTTGTCAATGTTGTCACCATTAAGCCAATAGATAAGAATATAGAAGAAAGTGACAAGGATGAAGTTGGAATAGAAATTGGACCTAAGGATGAGATTAAGGAAGTTGAGGATATAAAGGAAGAAAAGTTAGAGGAAGTAGAAAATATAGAGGAATACTTTGATAAGTTACCCACCAAGGAAGAACGGGAATACCATAAGGATCTATTCGATGACCCCGAGACACCATACGTCCTTGGTTCACCACTCATCAAAGCGGGTGATCCCTCTAACATCAACATACCATGCAACATTAGACATGTGCATGTGTGGAAAGCCTACATCGATCTTATATCTCCCATAAACATTATGACTAGGACTTATTACAATTGGGGTAATTAAGAAGCAACTTGGATATAGGATGATGCCCAACACGAGTTGGATGAGTAACTTTGTGGGAAGAGTGAAGGGATTGCACGTCTTTATAGGGAATTTCACTTATGTTACCGATTTTGTAATTGTAGAAAATATTCGTCCGGTAATAGATGGTTGTTTAAGTCAAGTAGTATTCAGAAAGCCATTTGTTGAGGCCTCTAAGATGACTTATGACCCGTCCCTAGGGATAGTTAGATTCAAGGATGAGAACGATGAAATAGCTTACCAAATGCCCTATAAGATTGAACAATTCCGTCTTCTATCAAACCTTGAAAAGGAACACAAGCAAGTAGTCTACTATAGGAATGATGAGGATAGACGTAAAGGAGTAGACTATGTCATGAGTAGAATATTCGGTTTCTACAAGGAATGTTTGCAACTAGGTCCGGAATACAAAACTAAGATTGAGGATGACCTAGAGAATGTGACCAATGACGAGGTCACGTAATAGCCCATGACCTTGAGTCTAGCTACAAGACTTGTTAATAAAGAAAAGCGCTTCTTGGGAGGCAACTCATGTTTTGTGTGTTTTTATTTATTTCCGTATGCGTGTTTTATTTTTATTGTTGGTAAATCATGTTTCAAAGTAAATTGTGAAAATGCTTAATTTTGTTTTTACTTCGTCTTAATACATATAAAGGTATTTTGCAAAAGCTAAGTGTAAGGGAAATCCAAATTTGTTTATAAGAACGAAAATGAGCATGATCCACTACAGTATTAAATGAGCATGTATATTAGTATTTGTTAGAGTCAAATGCTTGTATCGAGTCATGATGATGTTTTGCAGGATTTTCCAGGAAATAAGGCATAAGTTTTTCCAGAAATTTTCCAGAAACTTAACATATATAAGATATTTCCAGGAACATTCTGACGGCATCAGGAGTTACAACCTGATGGCGTCAGGTACTAAAATTCTGAAAAATTTTGCGAGTTTTGTTTAAACCGGAGTCTTGAAGTTTTTGTTGATTCTTTAGTTTTATAAACTCCAGGAAATCCGCAAACATTCATTCTACAAGCATTATATCTTAATTTGTTTTCTAGGATATTTTTTATTTTTATTTTTTAGTATATATAGATTGCCGCCGATTTTACGCGAGGTTTGCCTTGATTGTTTTCTCAGGTTTAACATGTTATATATGACAAGAAGATGATTTATATTTCTGGAGGGAAGCTTTCAAAGTTCATTTTTTTGGAGGAAGATCTAACCTTGTTGACACACTATCCACACCGAACGAATCAGGGGAGTATTTGTTTT
This sequence comes from Artemisia argyi, assembly GCA_030686995.1. Taxonomy (NCBI): domain Eukaryota; kingdom Viridiplantae; phylum Streptophyta; class Magnoliopsida; order Asterales; family Asteraceae; genus Artemisia; species Artemisia argyi. Next base: position 35,962,879 of record CM060700.1, on the reverse strand, counting down.
CATTCTTTTACCTGCTTTACTTTTACATCCTTTAATTGAACATTGGGAACAATGTTCATCCTAAGTGTAAGGGGAGGGTAAATGATGATACCTTATAGGATACAATTGCACTTGAGTTTGTTTGTTTAATAGTAGGTGTGTAATAAAACTAGGAGAAATACTTGCTAGGGCAATTTTAGCGCCAAATTTAAATTTTTTTTACAACATTTAGGAGTGAAACTTTAGCCTTAATGAGCGTCTCATGGATAGGAGTTGTATGACTAGCACAAAACCGTACCACTTAAAAAAAATTTCCACCCAAATATGTGAGGTTCACCTTTAGATTTGATAGGAAAAGTATTCATTATTAGTGCTTATGAGTGTACCGGTAGTATTTAGATTCTAGAACTTGCGTTAGTGATGCATCCCGAGACCGCTAGTGAGATTACATTCGTGTAGTTAGTATTTACTACATGATAAGAGGCATTAGGATCACCCTTGTGTTTAAACCCGTATCATAATTACTTGAGCTTTTAAGTCATATTACTTGACTAGCGAAATCAATTAATTTTTCCCACACCTTAGCATTGTACTCATTTTTAGTACACGATACCCCTAGTATACCCCTCTGAGCCTATCTTTTCGTTTCTAACTTTAAGCATCTTACTTAAAGGAAGAGTTTGTTTACAATTCACCCAAATGTGCAACCAAATCGCCTTAGCCTTCCTTGTATGCACTCATCTTTAGTGCATTATTGCTACATGTTTAAACCCTTAGTTAATTATCTAATTGATTACATGGTTGCTAAGTCGAGTCATATCTTGTACATATTGTTTTGAGACGATTGGGACTCATGGGTAAAGTACAAGTAATATGGAGTAATTGGGAAGACATCAATTTATTACCCCCATATGTGCGTTAATATTTAAAAAGTACTCCAAGTGTTTTGATTATCTTGATTCGAGTCATTAGAGTAGTTTATTGTAAAGTATGTAAAAATTCAAGTGTAAGGGGAATGCAATTTTCCTATGATGTATTATTTTGGATGGTAGGGCAAGAGTGTATGAAAAAAATAATAATAAAAAAAAATCAAGAATAAGAAAAAAAATCAAGAAAAAGAAAAAAAAAATAGAAAAAGAAAGAGAAAAACATACAGACTACCATCTCGTTTCATTTTATGTTTGTTTCATAGTTTGTTAGATTTTGATTAGCTTAAGTCGAGTCGAGTCTTGGCTTAGCAACGCCATATTGTACATGTAATTAACCAAGATGATTAACTCGCCACCAGTAAATATTGCCTTTATCCAACAAAACCGTGTTTTTCATATCCCTACACCTAACGTTATAACCCTATAAAAGACCTCTTTGATAGTTTATCCTAGGTGTTTACGCCAAGTGGTGGAGGTTTGATCCTTTCCCAAGCCTATGATAATCTATTTGCTATGACAGGTAGTGAGAGATGTTTTCTATTTCCATATTGTGATATATACTTTATTACACCCGAGAGATGTGAGTATCTAAACACTATTTGTGAGGTGCTAGTGTATGACCTCCGTGCTTGTTGTTGGTTTTTAGTAGAACGATTATTTGTTGTAATTACTTTTATATTAGTGTTAAATGACCCCTAACTTGTATTTTGATTAGAATAAAAGAGCATTTGCTTGAGCACAAGCAAATTTCAAGTGTAAGGGTATTTGATAAGGCGAAAAGTGTACCGCTTTTAAGGGGTCATTTAAGCCCGAATTCGTGATTAATTGATCAATTACTGCCCTAAATCGTTCCTTTTGTCATTTTAGGTACTTTTGAGAAGAAATCTGGAAAAGGAAGCATTTTGGACGTTTTTAGAGCATAAAAGTGAAGAAAACGGCAAAGTCTCAAAATCCTTGCTGGGAATAGTACCTGACGACGTCAAGACTTCACACATGACGGCGTCAAGCTTGGCAAAAGAGGTGGAAGTGGAAAATACACATGACAGCCCAGAACATTTTTAGTGCAATTAACCTGACGGCGTCACCAAGGCCGTCAGGGTCAAAATGTATGTGACGGCCCAGAGCATAATTTCTTCTTGACGGCGTCAAGATTGGATCTAGGCAATACGATCCTTAATTTGGCGGTGAGTTGACGGCGTCAGAAACTACAACGTGACGCCGTCAGGATGTATTATCTATATATATTTTTCCAATTTTTCATTGTAAAGTGTGGAACATTAGGAGAACTTTTGGAGAGCTTAAACCCTAGACGAATTTTATGTAAAAATAAGGGTTTCAACCCTTGTTCCATCCATGCTTAATTGAAGATAAGTTTTCCAATAATCATACGATATGTCTATGTGTTGTGTGATTCTATCTTATGCTTGTCTTTCTTTTAACATGTTAGGCTATGTTTTTATTGTGTTTGCTTAGATGTAGTGAAACCTAGATGTTGATTATTGGTTGATGGTTTGTTTATAATTGTTGTGGATGATTGTATTCGATGTTAGGCTTAAGAAAAATGGCAGACTTCCATTGGTAACTTGCTTGAACGTCTTAAGAAACATGATCGGAGGTGTACTACGATTTTTGGTTGTATTTAATGCATAAGCGAATTGTAGTGATCCAATGTTAGGAGCTTTTAGTCAGCTCGACATAGGAGTGAAGTAGGAGCTTATAGAGTTAGGGAATATTGTACACGGCCCTACAACTAGTATTAAGGAATATAACCCGTCATCCATGCAATTGTAACAAGCTAATCAACCGGTAAAAGATATCTATGGAGTAATGAAATCTAAATAAACACATCTTTTCTCATTATTGTTTCCACCACATTAGTTTATTTTCATTTCTTTTTATTTTATTTTGATTGCATCTTTAGTTATTTGGGTTAGTTGACTAGCAACTAATTCCGCCCACTCCTTCAAAACCCGAGATTTTACTTGCTTTCATAAAATATAAAAAAAATACAAAAAGAATCATCCCTCACCTCTAGACCTAGTTTAGTAGACTTTCTAATCCTAGCGAGCACTATTTCTGAGTTGAACAATCAATCCCCCGGTACTTGTCACTATACTATACTATAACGATCAGGTACACTGCCTGGCGGGGATTGCAAGCTTCTCAAGATCCCTTGAGAGGTAAAACCTATTGCGAGGGCGCAATCCCGCGTATCAATTCTTGAATTTTACAGTCGTGTTCATACCTTCAATGATATTGAAGGCAATGTCTTCCTTGATTTCTGGATTAGGAATCAAAATATCATTATATCCGTCACCGATTTGGATGACATTCTAGGTGTCCATTCTTTTGGTCAATGTGCCTACACAGAAGATCATTCTTTGGACTCTCTTTATCATAATCTGGAGAGTCACGGTCCTTACATCACCGAAATTCCCGATCCAAAAGTCATAAAACAACATGTGTCAATCCGTCGAGTCGCCAACACGCATCAAAAGCGTGATGGTTCAATAGTTAATCTTGATCCAAATCGTATTTATCTCAAAGAAATCCTTCCCGACCTTAAAAATTGGGAACTCCTTCTGCATGAAAACGTCTTGTCTCTGGCTCGGAACAGGGATCATGTACCTGCTAGTCTAGCCCTTATGCTTTATTGCATTAGTATCGAGGAACCTTACAACCTTGCATAGTATATGGCAAAAAGAATGGCAAACATTCATAGTCAAATCGATAAGCTCATGCCATACAGAATGTTGCTTACTCGTCTCTGTCGTTGATTCGCAGCCTCTTATCCTCATCTTAATAGTAATGATTACTATTTTGTCGATCCCATAATGAAACCTCTCGGTGGACCACAACGTCGCACAAAGCAACGTAGTGTCAAGGGGTCATCACGTGGTCGTAAATCCACTTCTGACGCCACTTTCTCGTCCTCCTCCTTTCATCATGGATCATCATCGCATCCTATGGATGAGGATGATGATGCAATGAATGAAGAAGGAACTTCTCATGCTCTTACTCCTTCTCCTGACACATACTTTCGTGGTCTTAATACATCCGACTTCAGAACGACATCCGATCTTGACTTCAGAGAAACAAATTTAACTAGTGTCACGCAAAGGCAAACCATGATGATGAATAGACAAGTGTCGATGCACAAGCAGACTATCGGAGGTTTCAAGTCGATTGGAAATGCGATTAAAGGCATTGGGAACAAGTTGAAGAAATTAGGGAGGTCAAGGAGATAAAAACAATATTTATCTATTACTAAGTAGTACTTAATCTAACTATTCAAAGACTTTGATTATAGTTTTACAACATTAACCTTGCATGAATCATTTTGGGTGTGTCTTATCGTTTTACCACCCGAAATTGATGTTTAAATCGTGATATATTATTGGTTGATGTTTCTTTTGTGTTTTATTAAATTTTTGGTGTCCTCTACATGCATTTCTTGTTGGATGATTGTATTTGTCTAGTTAAATCCTCCCACATGCAAGATTATTGATGCCTATATACATGCTTAATAGTTACCTACAAGTAGACAATCACATGAATATGTTTGTTGCTAGTTGAGGCTATGTTTAGGAAATTCATGCTTATGATTCTTTAGTGAATTAAGGTAGTGGGATTTGCTGCAAATAGTACTCCTAGAATCACCCATTTAGGCAGCCTAAAACCTGCATAACTGAAAAATTGCCACCAACAGGTCACGACACCACTAAATAAGGGACGACACCACTAAATTTAGTGGTACCGTGGGTCATTTAGTGGTACCATACCATGGGAATATGAATTTCACTATTCTCTTTCACTTTTTGACTTTCTTTCCCTTAGATTCTGTAACCAATAAGCAGATTTTAATAGGCCCAACACTCTAAACCTATCATCCTACACTTCTTGCATGCTTGAAAGTTCACTAATTAAACAATCATCATGCATTCATATCTTTAACAACCATATCTCCATCAAAAACTCACCAAACCAAGAATATGTCTTCCACCTTAGCAACAACCACTCACAATGCCAAGAAACCAAGACTTAACATCAAACCGTCACAAGAGATCATCCTCATTGATCTAACACTTGATAATGATGAAGACATTCATACACCATTGAACTCTTCCAACTCAACCTCATCAATCTCCACACCACTTGCTCCTTCCAAAACCGTTTCCACTAGGCCAACCTCATCCTCTTCATCTATGATTAGGACAACAACACTCTCCTTACCACCTAGTCCACCTCAACCTTTGGCACTAACATTCACAACCCCTCTTCAACTAGTTTACTCCTCACCATCATCTTCCGCATCTCCACCACCACAACCATTAATGGGTCATCCCATTCTTTACCCACTTGAACCACATAGCCTTAATTGTGCTTGTTGTAATCACAAATTCACAACCGAAACCTCATTGTTCATCTTAGAGATGAATTGGGCCTTATGTTCTCCTACCTTGAACATCTCTTGACATCACCTCAAGGGCCCATCATACCACCTCCTCCACCAACCAATAGCCCAAGCAACTAAACATTTATGGTTAGCCTTCAAAAATAAAAACCTTAGGAACCCTTTTGTGAACCATGAAGCAAATCTTAGGACCTCAAAGTCACTAAAGAATGTTATGTGCTTCTTCATGTAGTTTTATCTTTCTTGTTAACTAGTTTAGTTCTTGTAATCATACTTCAAGTATGAGATTTTTATTATGAATGAAGGCATGGGCTTATCTTTTGTTTGTGGTTGGATTAATTTTGAGTCTATTTTCTAGTTACTTTTGGTTGGTTTAGTTCTCGCTAGGCTAGATTTCTTAAGCCAACCTTTATTATGGTTGGATATTTATCTTGAATGCTACGTGTTAGATATTGTATTTGTGTCATCTAACCTTGTTTTGTAGCATCAACCATTCCTCGATTCCTTAGTATGCTCCAAATGAAGGGGAGTATACATCAAGAGGGAGCCTTAGTCGTCTTTTTGCTTCGACAAAAAGGGGGAGAAGTGGGATATAAACTCATATTAAAAACTTTTCGAGATTAGTTTTTCACATAAAATGAGTTTATGTTTTGTCATCATCAAAAAGTGGGAGATTGTTGATGCAAATAATGACTAAAAACGTTATTTGTATCTTTCGATACCTCTACGTTTTGATGATAACAAAATGTGAAAACACTTTACGTAAAGACTAACATAAACAAGTTTTTAATCATCATATCCTGTTTTCACGTAAATCACTCTAGGTATGAATAAACAAATTTACAAAATTGACAAATGATTAAAGAAGTGAATTTGTGTCTTAAACCTCACATTTTTAATGTGACAAAACTTTCTTTTCAAAAATATAATTTACAAAGTATTTTTGAATTATTAAGAAATGATTTAATGGGAAATTAAATTTGAAATTCATAATAGTCAAATTCCCCCCCCCCCCCCCCCCCCCCCAAAAAAAAAAAAAAAAAAACAACTAGTTAGAAACTCCCCCAAATAAACCTCCACCACTAAAAACTAAAATTGGAGCGTTCTTGTCTGGGACGGTACCACTAAATTTAGTGGTACCGTGGGGTATTTAGTGGTGCCGTCCCCGGTGTAACGGCCAAATTTCTTCTTTCCTATAAATACCTGTCCATTTCACATATTTTAGGCATAATTTACACACACAACTTGCTGTGATAAAACACCTTATCACCTAAACCTTTCTTTGATCATTTAGTTAGTTTAGTTTTTGTTTCAAGAGTGATCCTTTCATCAAACCAAGTGATCATCATCATTCCTCTACTTGTCAAGAGAAGAACACAAGGTTTCAAGAAGACACAAAGTGTTAGAGTCTTCGAGTAGTGCACTTGCATTCCTCTACTTGTAATCTTGTAGTTACTATCTAGTGTGGATCATTGTGATCGTGTTGAGATCTTGGAGATCTCTTGTAGCTAGTGTGTTTTTGTGTTGACCAAGTGGATCAAGGTAGATTGAAGAGTGTGTAGATTGTGTGAGGATCGTGTTGATCATGTGAAAGGTTAGGATCGTGTTGATTGTGTGATAAGTAAGGATCGTGTGGATTGTGGTAGATTGGTACTAGCTAATATTAGTACTCGACATTTAGCTTAGTGTCGGAAATCGTAATAAGCGACGTTGTGTGGTTTTCTCCGCCTAAAGGGAGCTTGTTGACATAGTGCATTGAACTTTCGATTTGGGTACTCGGGGAGTTGAGTAGGGTAAAGAAGAGCTTCGTTGCCGAACCACTATAAATCTCTTTGTCTCGGGTTTGATCCTTCCATCTTTACTTATTCATTTATCTTTCTTATATTAGTTTAGTTAGATTATATTGCTATAGTTCATACTTCATATTGGTGTTGATTGATTTCATAAACAAATTGAATCAAAGTTTTTCAAGTAAACTTTTATAACCAACTTAAAAACCGGGAAAACTATTCAACCCTCCTTCTAGTTTCCACACCTTTCATCTAGATTCCCTTTTTATTTCGGATTAGACATGTTTGGAGTTGTATTTAATTTAAGATTCAGTGTGACATAGATTATTATTCCCTTAGTTTTATTTAGTCACTCATGTAACATTTATATAATTTAAGTCTTCCGCATTTGCGCTTATATTCTGATTGACACTATAATGTAGCATTTTGACCCTTGTCGGGCTGGGGTGTTACACAGATTGAGATCGAGTATCATCTTGATATGTTTGGAACCAGCGTCATTGTAAAATTTTACATATATCTCTTCATCCAAACCACCATAAACCAAGAACATATCCTTAGTTCTTCTCAAGTACTTTAATATGTTTTTTTATAGCACACAGGTATTACTCACTTGGATTCTGTTGGTATCTACTATTCATGCTTAATGTGAAAGATGCATCGGATCTTCTACAAGTCATAACATAAATTATGGATCCAATTGCCGAAGCATGTGGAATCCTACTCATCTTCTCTATCTCACTAGGTGTGATAGGACTTTAGGTTCACTCAAACGTAAGTTATGAGCTATGGGTAAGCAACCTTTCTTAGACTCATGTAAATTAAAGCTTCTCAAGATCTTATCTGCGTAAGTGATTTGGCTTAGACATTGATGACGTATAGTACGGATAGCAGGCCTACTGGGCCTGGACTATCTCACAACTAGGGCTGCAATCAAGTCAAGCTTTTATCAAGCAACTCGAGCTCGAGCTCGAGCTTGGCTCGATCGAGTCAAGCTTTTATCAAGCTCAAGCCCAAGCTCAAGCCCTAAAATTAGATCGAAATATTTAACAAGCCAAGCTCAAGCTTTGGATAGCTTGGCTCGAGCTCGTATCAAGCTTTTATCAAGCTTTAATATATATATTTTCATATAAATTTCATATAAGTAATTAGGAGCAAATTTGGTTATTAAGCTAATTATAATTTATAAGGGCTTAGTTCGTAAATATTGGATAATGTATTCTAGAAACCTTTAACCCTACCATGCGTCCAAACGATTTGTATTCTAATGATCTAATCTAAGCGTCTCCTCAATCTCCTCCACACATTCAACCACCAAGTCCAAAGTTTCTCTTTTTGTTTTTCAGAAGTATTCGTAAGTTCAGTTATCAATTTATCATTATCAAGATTTTTAATTTAATAATCTTAAGTGTTGCATCATCAATCTATAGTATATACATGTATCTGTGTTTTTTATCTTGCCATTGTTAAGTGTTAGCATCATCAATCTATTTACGCAAGTACTCAATATGTAAATATTTACGCAAGTATTACTTAATATTGTGTTGCTACTGTTGCTTACTTAAAATACATATACTTATTGTTGAGTTTATCTATTGAATAAAATATTTTTGTATTCATTCAAGCTTTTCAAGCCAAGCTCAAGCTTTGCTCGAACCTATTCAAGCCAAGCTCAAGCCTAGTTTTTTTCTTTCAAGACAAGCTCAAGCCTTGTTGAGCTTGAGCTCGGCTCGACTCGATTGCAGCCCTACTCACAACGAACTGGGCTCCGGCCCAACAAGCATAAATGGGCTCCGGTCCAACAACCGACAAAACTGGGCTCCGGCCCAATCAGCAAAGACTGGCTCCGGCCCCATAAGTACAACGGGCTCTGGCCCTATAAGTACAACCAGGCTCCGACCTAAAAAGTCTAACAAGGCTGAAAGCCCATGTCACGAGCATAGCACGATCCGGACAAACCTGGACACATATAAGCGGCACTCTCGAAGTACGCCCGCGGACTGGACCCCGGTCCATCCGCAAATAATCGATTAAGCTCCGGACCCTTGCCTGACAAGGCTCCCGCTTCGGCCACTACAACAATACGCGAAATATTAGGAAACCCTAATATTTCCACTACCTATAAAAGGAAGCCTCAATTCACATTCTCGAGCTAATGACTTTCTCACTCATCATAACTCAGACATTTCTCTGACAAACATGAGTACTTACTCTCACGCCGGAGCTTAATCATGGGGTCCATCCCCACAGTAAGGGTAATGGTTTACTTTCATTTATGCAGGATACTTCATCCTCTACTTGGATCAGTCGCATTGTGGCGAAGCTAACCATGGATGCATTGTGGCGAAGCTAACCACGGACGTCCCCAAGGAATAACGCCTCACGGAGAGGACGTAGAAGCGCGAAGTGACGCAGGAGTTCCTAAAAAAGTGGCCAAAAGCAGTCGCATGCAACAAAAATAAATAACCCACTCACAGAAAAAATCTACAATACGGAATCACCCGATAAGACCTACCTGGAAGACAATACGCAATTTTTCGAACAAGGGCGAATACCCCGTGAACCGCACAGGAGTACTCCGAGTAGCAGTGCGGATACGCAATAAAGATCCAAAGACCGAATGCCGCATGTTCAAACGCGGACTCAGAAGCACGGATAGCCTATAGTTCAGACATCTCCCACGAGAGTCAACATGCAGTTTCCACAAGTTGAGAAGCGCATTCTCCGAACTTGTTATTGACCAAAAGGCCTAAGAACCAGAATAAAAAGATTTTCCGTGTCAAGAAAGGAAGGAATAAATCAGTATAAAACCTTTCAAAGGCACCCCCGGAAGCAAACATTGTAAAAGCAGACATATCAGAGGCCGTGGAGATTATCAAGTTTAAAAATGTGTCGGACAAGAGGCTAGAGTAATTCCACACAAGGAAGCGCCACCGATCGAAAGAGGCACATAAAAACTCTAAGTGAAGAAAGTAACTCCTTCCCGCAATTGCAGCCATGTCGCTCACAAGGCAACGGACACGAGCATCGAAGCCAGCAAAGCTAGCAATTAACACTGTTTACGGCAGCCCTGGCTGTAAATCGCAAACAAACATAACCTCCGGTGTGGCTAAATGACTTGGAGGGCTATGAAGAAAGAAGCTAAAAGGTTATCGAGGGTACGTATACATGCCCCTTCCCAAGGTATTGATACGCTCCGACCATTGACTCCGTGTCAGTATTGGTAAAACGAAAGGACGTCCTAGCCACAGGCTTAGGCACGTGACCAGGGGGCCATAAATGCTCACACGAAAAATGCTTTGAAACCCTCTAACCATCCTCTATAAATAGCTCCCAAAACAGGGAAAATACAAAACCACACAAAAAACACCCAATGATTCAAAATAAAGGCACCTCCATAAAAACAACGATGAACGGGTCACGCCCACAATCGCAAACTAAGGAAATCACCAAATTATTGACAAAAAGTCATGTGATCCTAATAATATTCTACCAGCTCATGACAATTCCAATGGGGCATTTAAAGCCAAAATCCGAAAACCGGGAAGGACCCCTGACTCCGGTCATGTTCTTAAATGACTACTAATAAAACTTAGTCGTTCTTAAATGACGAGTAATAACACCAATCCACAACATTCTCCTCATCCCATTCATCCAAGTTTCGCTGAACTTCATTCTCCGTCACATCTTTTAAGCGTTGCGGGCTCCACCACACCACAGACGCACGGAGAATAAGCCCTAACTCCCCCAATTGCATGCACACCCGCCAACGCGATCGCCCAAAAGATGAACGAAGGGGTCGAGCACCACGGACGTATGATAGGTATGCTGAAAGCACGCATCCAAATGTATAACTAGGATCATGTAATCAGCAACGACCTGGCTCTGGGCCAAGGCCTCCGCCTCGTACTCGTCCATTGGCGGCTGAACACGGGCAACGATGCGCAGGGCTGACAAGCTCAAGGGGCAAGGAGGTGTCATAAGGAACCAAGGAAAGAGGGGATAGAAGGTGGACGTATGTGTGCTCATCCGGGATGGGGTAGGGATGCTTCAAATGGACGTACCATCATGAGAGCGGACATCCAAGCATCAAGAGGGGATAGAAGGTCGACTAGATTTATCTCTATAGATCTTAATTCCTATGATATAAGCAGCTTCTCCTATATCATTCATGGCAAAGTATTTTCCTATCAAAGATTTTACATCTTTGACCATAGGAATATCGTTTTCCATTAACAACATGTCATCTACATAAAGGACTAGAAAAACTACCGGATGCGTATGGATTGCAACACCAATTTTACTATCCTTTTAGGCAGAGTACCTAACCGTCGTAGTGTAGTATAGGTAAGACTCGGGGGATTGATCGTTTTCTAGGGGAATAGTGAGGTAGGTTCAAAGTATATGTCGATTTAAGTCTAAAGGTTGAAGGAAGATTATATTTGGTATTTTATAGTTTATTTGAAAGCAAGTAAAATTAGGGTATTTGAGAGAGGTTAATTTAAAAATTACTAATGAAACTAAAACTAAACTAAGTGCAAGAAAAGTAAAGCAGTGGCGAACTTCTTATACGGGGGAAAACGTATTTACTTGGAATCTCATTACTCCCTAGTTATCTCTTATTATGTTGTTGAATTGTCACGTCCTTGGCTAATGTATTGTGAAGTATTCCTAATTACATGTTGTGGTTTGGTCAGTCCCATGTCTATAGACTAGCCTAAGTGAACGATGATTGTCTGATTTGTCAAGCTCACCCAATAACTAACCTACGCAATAAATACTCGCCTAATTAACAACCTAACACATAACTAATCAATTAGTCACGTTTTAGTGGACATTCAAGCTAGTCTAGTTTTCCTTAGCCAGTTTTCCAACTCCTAACGCACACACCATTAAACAAGAGACGACAACAAAATAATTAATAACTAAGTTTCATGCAATCGTAAGTAATACTAGTTAATTTAGCCGAGCGTAGTATTAAAAAGAGAAGAAAGCAAACAAATCAAACAATAACATATAGACATGATTGAATGATTGATTAAATAACTTATCTCAATAATACATGAGTTCTTCAATGACCAAAAAGGCCTAAAAATCTTCTAAAAACCAACCCTAGCTTGGTGGTATAAGTTCCTCCAAATTTGCACACACAATAATGAAAACAACACATTTATATTTATAGATATTGGGTTGTGACGGCGTCACTTTATGGGTGTGATGCCGTCAGCTCGACGCCCATTAGGGTTTCGTATTGTCCACCGCTTTATGGTAACGACTTCGTGTTGGAGTTGTGACGACGTCAGATTCCTTCTGACGTCGTCTTGGTAGACCGTCTCACACCACTGAGTCGTCAACCACTAGGTGACGGTGTCACATTGTGGTTGTGACATCATCACTTGTCCCTGTCACGTGGCCTTCGTTGTTTTTTCTGTCCTTCGTCCAATCGAGCCAAAAACTTGTACTTTTCCAGCGTTTTCTTCCCAAGTACCTAAAATTCAAATAGAAGCAATTTAGGCCAACAAATGATCAAATATGTACGAGTTTAGAGGCTAGATCACCCTTTAAAAACATATGAAATCACCTCATCACTACCTTATCTCCACTAGTTCTAATATAAACACATGGCTCCTCTTCACTATGATCAAAACCAAATTCTTTGATTTTCTCATCAAACCTCATGTTTTAGCTTCGTAATGCTTACCTCAATCCATAATGGATTTCTTAAGCTTGCATACTTTCTTAGAATACTTTGGATTCACAAATCCTTCAGGTTGCACCATATACGCATATTTGTTTAGTTAACTATTTAGGAACGCAGATTTGACATCCATTTTTAGGATTTCATAACCATAGGAAGCGACAATAGCAAATAGTATTCTAATTGCTTTACTACTAGCAACAGGTGAAATTGTTTCATTATAATCAACTCCTTGAGTTTTAGTGTATCTTTTAGCCACCAATCTATACTTGAATGTGTTTATCTTACCATCAATGTTAGTCTTCTTCTTGATGACCTACTTGTAGCCAACAATTCTATTGTTAGGTTAAAGATCAACCAAGTCCCAACACATCGTTGTCTTTAATGGACTTCATTTCTGCATTCATTGCCTCTATCCATTTCTTTAATTCTGAATCGCTCATGGCCTCTTGGTAATTATGAGGTTCATTATGATCTCCTAATTCTGGTTCTTCTGAATCTATCAGATAACCATATTTCTCATGTTGCTGAGATACTCTACCAGATCTGTGAAGTGTAGGTGCAACGTGTTCCACTTGATTTGTAGGGGTAACTTCCTCTACAATCGGCATAGAATCATGCAGTATTATAGACTAGTGGAAGGTGTATCAACTTGTGGTTCTTGATATTCATCAAGATTTATATTGCTCCAACTTACTTCTTGAAGCAAATGTTCTTCTTCAAAGAATTGAGCATTACGAGCAACAAATAATTTGTTCTCCAATAGATAGTAGAATTAATGTCCCAAAGTTTCCTTAGGGTATCCAAAAAATATACATCTAATGGATTGCTTTTTAAGCTTTTTGGGAATACTATGTCTCACTAATGCTTCACAACCCCATACCTTTAGATAAGAAAACTTGGGACTCACCCCATTCCATAACTTATATAGTGTCTTATTCACCTTCTTTATTAGAACCATATTGAGAATGCGTGCATCACTCTCGAGAGCATATCCCTAAAATGATGGAAGGTTACTTAGGCCGGACGCAGTAAGCATAGAGATCGACTGATCAATCGACTAGGTGATCGATTGTCCCTTCTGTGGGTGTCGGTCGCCTAGCAATCGATTCCCATTTTTTTTGTTTCGATCCGCCTGGCGACCGATAATCGTCCACTTTGTTTCTTCTTTTTTTTACCGTTTATATTGTGTTTTTATGATGGAGTGATAAGGGTTGAAGAAGTAGTTGACTGCACATGGGAGATATAAGGTGGGTAGCTTTTTTTTAGGGATCAAATGTGTTTAGGGTATTTATAATCCCTTGAAATTAGGTTATAGAGGTGTTGGACTTGGGCTTCAATAGAATTAACCGAGTATTTGCTTAATTACATCGGGCTTATACGAAAATGTTAACAAGAAGTATGTTTGGGCTGATTTGTGTTAACAATTTTGGCTAAAATGCATTTAGCCGAATTTTGTAATAGAAAGGGTTGAAAGAAATGTTTGAAAAAAAAATGATGGTCGCCCTTACTGTGGCAACCAATTGCCTGTTGGTTGCTGGAGAGAGAAAGTTGACGTGACGGATAAAATAGGGGTCAATCCGCCCCTTTACTAGGTCAATTTCTCCTATGAGATACACCATTATGTTGTTGTGTATAAGGTGGCATGAATTGGGAGATAACCCCACATTTCACAAGATGATCCAAAAATTCTTGACTCGTGTATTCACCACCACGATCCAATCATAGTGCTTTAATGGTCTTTCCAAATTTCTCCACTTCGTGTTAATAAGCCTTGAAAGTTTCAAAACTCCATGCTTATGTTTATCAGATAAACATAACCATATCTAATATAGTCATCAGTGAAGGTAACAAAATATAATTCACCATTTCATGTCACATATCTAAAAGGGCCGTATACATCTTTATGTATATGTCCTAGCAGATCATTAGCTCTTTCTCCTAAACCAGAGAATGAATCTTTTGTCATCTTCTCACATAAACATTGCTTACATGTATCAAAAGTCTCAGATCCAGTTGATTTAAGAATTTCATCACTTTGGAGTTTCTTCATGCGTTTCTTGTTAATGTGACCAAGACGACAATGCCAAAAATAGGTTTTACTCATGTTATATTTGACACGTTTAGTAATATTAAATACATGTTTATCAATTAAAGTAACACCATCCGTATATATTTCAAAAATGCCACTACGAGGAAAGGCATTAAAATAAACCATTGAATCTTTGTGCAAATCACTTTCAAAAAAGTATTTTGCCTATTTAAGATGACCATTGAATTTATTGATGGCATTCCCCGAAATGATGTAATGGGACTTATAAAAATCATAGTGTATGATATCGTACACCATATGAAATTTTGTACCACGAGTACGTCTGATATCATGATTTCGTATATCAACAATTATTGACTATTAAACTTAATTATTTGTTTTAAATGTTGTTCTTATAATAAGAAACATGCAGCAAGCACTCACGTGATCAATTGGTTAATATCAATCACATTGATGTCGTCATGCATGACCCGCTGGTCACTTTTGGAAAACCTGTGAAAGCAAGGAAATGGAATAGAGAAAACTTTAATTAAATCCTCAGGTACCTATGACTTATAACCATCATGGATCATCTCATGATATGGTTCAAAGAAGGGCCTATGGCAACTAAGTTAGTAACGTTTGCATCAATTTACAATATATGTACTGATGTTATTCACAAAAGCATACATGATTGGAAGCAAGATAATCACGAAATATAGCAGCATAATGGATCATTGTTCATGATCTAATATTCCTGATGGTTGATGTAACGTTTATACATCAACTATCTACTCCAGAAAACACTATATTATCAATGGGTTTAACTACAAGGCTGCAACAAATATATCATATTATCAAGCATACTTCAAAAAAACCCATAAACAATTACAAGCTAATATGTTGATTAATATAAAGAAACAAAAACCTGACGCGAAAAGCGCCATGTTCACTTCAAAGACACGAAAACAGTTGTGCATCAGCGCCGCACCCATGCCAGAATCATGATTTCATCACACAAGTGATAAGTTTACATGAAGATGCGAAAATCTATCGCTCAAGATAAGTGGTACGACCGCTCCGTAATCCCGACTTTAAAGGGATAATAAAAAGCTAGAAATAGCTCATGCACGTACATAACAAATTGTCAAAATTCTTAGAACAACACCCGGTCACCAAAGGAGGGAAATTTGTAAATAGCTATCTCACAAAGCTTGATTCAAAACTAATGTGACAAGGTCCAAGTGACATGATGAACTATTAATAACGAACGTGAAATATCAATATATAGCCAAGCAACGTGATTCAAATTAAGATCAACATGATCCCGCCAACACATGATATGAAGCTTTAAGTAGCTAATTAATATATAAAGCTTAATACACAATGGTGACATTGTCCAAATAAAGATATCCACTATTAAAGCCTTAGAAAGGTGTTAAATTTTACAAAAAGCTTAACATGTAAAAAAAAAGGCGACGATGCACAAATCAAGCTATCGTCCCACCATAAGAGTCATAAATAGGCAATAACTGAAATACACGTAAAGTATAAGAATAACAACACCAACGAGATTAATCAAAGTATAAGACAAATATCATCGCTAATCTTAAACACTTAACCATATATATGGCGTCGGCCAATGTCAGTGGGCACTAGAATCAAGTCTAAACGTGTCTACTTGGTTAAAAAAACAAAAACAATAAATAAATAAAAATAAAAGGCCCAATATAGACTATCCTACTATATTTACACGCCAAGCTATTAAAACGATATCTCCTTGAGGCATCGGTATCATCGCATTGTCTCTTATCAATATCATGGTAGTTAAACCATTGGTTTTGAATTTGACAAAAAGGGTGGTGGTTAAGTACTAACACTTAGTGCGATACATCTTATTTGGTTTCCGACTTCAAAAACGTTCAAGATGGCTATTCTATTGAGTGAGCCGTATTTTTCTTTGTATTTTCTAATGGATTACATGCCAAATCTTCATAGGTAGATCCACACTAGTATAAGGCCCATTTCTTAGACCTTTCAGTCGCTATTGGTTTAGTTGACTAAAGTTCCCTCACGATCATGACACATTGAGATGAGCTTTACATTCATGCGACATCTATTGGGTTAAGAAACATAATACACATACTACACTATACCGACTGCAAATTTCATGGTTTCTAAGTTCAATTCCTCATGATATAACTTCCACATTTACTCAAACATTTAAAAAATAACTAAATCATTAAATTCTATACACGCTACATCTACAATTTGCCACATAGGCTCGGGGGCTTAATGAGGTAGCGCCTAGATAGGAGTAATAGAAGACATCAATGAGGCTGGAATGCATTGCTAGTTGCAATACATACAATAAGGTACTCAAGTTGGAATACATGAAATGCACAAACACATGAATGCATCACCCTAAGTACCATTAACTAATGCATAGTTCATTACGCATGCACAAGAGATAGATTTGCTATCATTCTATATCCTGTTGGAATATTATTTTCAGATAATATGCGCTCAAATCCACGCAAAGAAAAGTAGTACACTCAAATCCACACAGAGAAAATCAACTTGTTACATAGAAGGAGCATGTCTATTTCCCTATAAACGGGGATGATCTGATGAGTCTAAGGCGCTCTTGATTCCACACATCATTATATCTCTTCGATGGCTCTAGCTATATCTCTTAATATCATTCTAATGATAGAATACATACAAGTAAAACCCAACAACGAATCATCTTCTACTTCTATGGGTAATTCGGTTCCACTCGGGAATAGTGGCGTAAAACCACATATATATGTGAGTTACCAACAGGGAATCACCATCCGATTAATCATTCTTCTCTAAAGGGCTCATACATCTCGATCTCCTTTTAGCAATTTACCCACTCTCTATAAGTGATACTAGATATCATGTCCATATCCACAACAAAAAGGTCGGTGATCTAAATTCCTAACCCCATTCAGCGAATCTACGTATCATCATTTCTTGGATATAATGGACACTGTTTGAAAACACTCCGATGAATGAATTTGATTCTTGATGTTGTAACTTAAATAAGACTCGTATGGGTACAAGTTGCATCTACATACCTAAATTAATAAAGTCTATGCACGCGACATCTACAGCTCGCCTATATAGCCTTGGGGGCTTAATAGTGTATGTGTATCCCTTATCTCAGTCTTGAATAAATACTATTCATTGAGCTATATATCATAATGGATAAAACTATGACATAGTGCTGCTTACTCTTGATCTATATGGTATCCATTGTTATTAGAATGTAGGGCTAATGGCCTATAAATATATCATAGTTCTCATCATTTCCTTCTATATGTATCGAACATTTTTTTGTTGCTATTATGTGTACTAAACTTGATTTTTTGGGTATTTTTTGTACTTTATGACCATTTTGCCCCTCCCATGTTAATAAAATGAGGGGCAAAATGGTCATAAAGTACACAAAAATCCCCAAAAATCAAGTTTAGTACATATAATAGAAAAAAAAAATGTTCGATACATATAAAAGGATAAGTGACAACTATGGTACATTACTATATATATTATTTGACATCCTAAACGACGTCGCACTATCTACAGTACTCGTGGCCCATTTGCTTCGTCAGCCCATTGTACGCGTTAGTCCATAGCCCACCAAAACTTCCGGTCAAAAAAAAAAAAAAAAAAAAAAAAAAAGAAAACGTTGATAAGTAAACGAACCTTCATCATCTGGAATCCTCTGTGCCCCTCTCCAATCTCACAGTTGCCGCGGGGTTGTTGTATGGATTTGTTTTGCCGTTCATTGAGTTAACTTATAATAAGGCGAAACAAGAGATTGCGTATACGTTGGTTGTGGAGATTCAAATGGTTATGTGTTTCTTTGCAAACATATTTTGTGTGACTGGTATGATTGCAAATGGCGACTTCAAGGTACAACTCCTTTACCCAAATCCTTAGTGCAGCCGGTTTTGTTTTATAAAGTAGGTAGTCTTTGGTTTTCTTTTGACCTTACTTTTTGTGCCGACATATGGATATGGTCAAGGTAACTTTAATTGTTGTTACAATCGCAATATGGATATGGTCACTGCGTTATAGAGCTAATAGTTTAAGCTATACTAATTGTTAATAATTTATTGTTGTATTAGGCATAACAGAAATTCACAGACGAGTAGTAGCAGCTCATATATCAATAACGGCCGCTGGAGTTCTATACCTCAAGGTGAGTTGACGTGTTGCTACATTCGTTATATTGGTCAAAAGGGCATGTTCACCTCCTTTGTGCTTATTGTAGTTTCTTTTGTCTGTAGCTGTTAATAATTAGTATAGTTACAGTAATAATTATTAAGAATACGGATCCCTTGCAAAGTGAGTAAAATTACAAAGTGTACAAAGCCATTCATAGTGTGACACGTGTCCCCTACTCTAAATTATACATAAAATCCGCCCAGGAGTAATTTGTTCTTTTGACCCGTTTTTTCTTTTCCACCTCAATTTTCAAACGCATATATCTCTTAAACGACAAAGTTTTATAAAAAACCGATTTCACCAAAAATTTTAAAATTTGATTCTCTTTAATTTGGTATAAATCTTTTTAATTTTTTCGAAACTTTTTTTTTGATATATTCATTGGGTCATGATTTTCTTTATGTTTTTGCTATTTTCGACCCTATTTTTTACCTTAAAAATTGCCGAATCATAATATACTTAAAACACGAAAGTTGTAGATTTTGATTCACTCTTTACCCAGAAATTTCAATCACTCAAATCCGATATGATATGAGTGAGATATCGCACGTTAAAGATGACGTTTTAGTCGTATTTGTTGCACACAACGTGTTTGATGAAATGTTTAGCTTAGATTTTTTGTCTTAAAATCGAGTTAAATGCACTTATTTCTTTCCCACAACGCATTATTAATAATTTTATTAATGTAACATTCAAAAAGTGATATTTTTTAATCATTATATTTTTAAAATATACATTTAGTTCATCAGTTAGGTTATTAGGTTCATCAGTTAGGTTATGTTTTGTTCATCAGTTAAGTTATAGGTTATAGGTTCATCAGTTAGACATTTTGTTCATCATTTACTTTGGTTCATCAATTTTTTCAGATTCATCAATTTCAGGTTCATCAAATTTGATCAAATGTTTGGGTTCATCAGTTATTGACTAACTGATGAACCTATAATTATAGGTTCATCAGTTATTGACTAATTATAGGTTCATCAGTTAGGTTCATTGATTTTTTGGTTCATTAATTATAGGTTCATCAGTTAGTTTATCAGTTATTGACTAACTGATGAACCTATAATTATAGGTTCATCAGTTAGGTTCATTAATTTTAGGTTCATCAGTTTGTTTATCAGTTATTGACTAATTGATGAACTTATAATTATTTGTCATGTGTTATGTGTTTAGGTTCATCAATTAGTCAAAAAAGTTACCATAAAAACTGATAAACCAAAGTAACCTAACTGATGAACCTAATAACCTAACTGATGAACTAAATGTATATTTTAAAAATATAATGATTAAAAAACTTTACCTTTTGAGTCTTACATTAATAAAATGATTAATAATGCATTGAGAAACAAAAATTAGTGCATTTAGCTCAATTTTAACACAAAATATATAAGGTAGACATTTCATCAAACACATTGTGTGCAACAAATATGAGTTAAACACCATCTTTAACGTGTGTTATCTTACTCATATGAGATCGGATTTGAGTGATTCAAAAACCTGTGTAAAGAGTGAACAAAAATCTATAACTTTCATGTTTTAAGTTTTTAACGATTCGACATTTATGAGGGTAAAAAATAGGGCCGAAGATGACAAAAAAATCAAGAAAATCAAGACCCACTTTATATGTAAAAAAAAGTTCAAAATATTTAACAAGATTTATACCAAATTAAAGAGGATTAAATTTTAAAAATTATGGTGAAATCGGTTTTTCGTAAAAGTTTGTCGTTTGAAAGATATTTGCGTTTGAAGTTTAGGGTGGAATAAAGAAACGGGTTAAAATGACCAAAATGCCCCCTAACCGAATTTAAAAAGAAAAAAGGGAGGGAGTGGGTGGTGGACACTTGTCACATGGTGAGTGGCTTTCTAGCCTTTGTAGACTTTGTATTTTTAGTCCCCTTTGTAGAGGATCACACCTCTAATTATTAAATGGTGCAAACATACCTTTGCTGACGTCCAAGTTTCAACTACATGATATCGAGCAACACTTTAAAGGCGTGTTTGTTAAGGCTTATACAGTACGTCATTTTGGTTGTCAAATAAGAGTTTTAGATTTTTGTCTGGAAAAAAATTATGTTTTGGTTTAATTTGTTGTTTTGTATGCTGATTGTAAAAGTTGTGAAATTGTTTGGTTACAGGCTGTAAAGAGGATAAAAAAAAGGACAGGAGCCAACCACAAAGAAGCAAAAGGTATTTAACAGGTCAATGTTGCACTGCTTACGATTCACACAAAAGGAGGCAGCCAGCGGTCCACGAAGGTATGTAATAAGGTTGGTAGTTATGGTCTTGGATAATGTAGGTAATCTTTGGTTTGCTTTTGAACTTACCTTTTGTGTTGACATCATTACAGGTCCCAACGCTTCACAAATCGACCTTCAATTTGGTGACACTAGGCGTAGATCATCCAAGTCTGTGGCCACCGAAAATGGACATCAAGAAATGCGCCTGATACAAATCCGAATCCAACAGGATTGTGCTCCGTCCTTTTAGATAAGCGGTTAAGCAAAGTGAATATGGCAAAATCTTTTGTAATGCAGCTTCGTAAAAACATACACAAAACTGTACCATATAGCTGCTACTAATGTTGATAATGTAATAGTTGTAGGAGCAACGTAGTTTCATGCAAGCTTTAAACTGGATCACTTTTAGTTCGGTTAATGTCCAGATGGTGGAGACACGACAAGGTCAGAACTAATCGGTACGCCTGTTCAAGGTGACCATCATTGTCTACGTATTTTCTTATGTTTACCTGCATTTTTGTTCCATACAACTTTCAACTCTTTTTTGTTGTGTCAACGACTCTGGGTTGCATAATATTTTGCAGCCCTACGTTTGTATTGCAAGCCGGAAGGGAATAAAAGCCGATCTAAAAACGATGTGACGCATGATCGATGTTGGGTTGCAAAACGAACTGCCAATACATGTAAGTACATATTCAGTTATTCTTTAATTTCTTGTTGTCCAATGCCTCATGGAGCTGCTAACACATGTGCGTACAGGTACCATCCTACACCTACATTGGATATCCAACCTGATTATATGGCAACAATGACCACACCACTGCCGGAAATTACTCGGGTCAGAAATGATGCATGTACAAGTGAATTACACCAATTTCGAGTATTGGTTTTCTTCTTGCAAAGGGTAGCAGTCAAGCAAGAGGTAAGAAATAATTTTTTAGCAACTCCTTCTGATAGATTAAGAGGTAATGTATCATAGCTACAGAATATTCAACAAATTTGTTAAATAATAGCAATGTTGCAAAAATCGTGAATCGGTCCCGAGGCGGTCGAGGGCCTGTAGCGATTTTTGGCCGATTAATCGCCGATTCCAAGGTCCAAGGCCGATTAATCGGCCGATTACCTTGTAATTCGCTCCAAAGTCCAAGGCCGTTCAACTTGTAATCGCCGATTAATCGGCCTTGTAGGCCGATTTTTGCAACACTGAATAATAGTGTTGTTTCATAATCTGTTGTTCTACAATTTGTATATTAAAAACTTATGCTAACTTTTTACCTGAAGCAAAATTTGTTGGCCTGTTGATGGACCAAGTATGTTATGTTAACCTCAGTTGTTGATTTTGACATATACGCATAACACTAACAGCCTCAAAATACCGTGTAATAATCAACGGTATGAAACAACGCCCCGCCGCGGCGGGCCAGTGCCCAACTCGTTGCCATTAACCCAGAATGTATGCATGGATATGTATATTATCATAGTAAATGAGTCATCAAGTTGGAAGGCTTTATGGACAAGGAAAAACATCAAACGAGTGGTTAACAACTTGCATAAGATATATTCTCTTGCATATATGATTCTCTTAGATATAATTTTATCATCGGGCCTATAAAAAGGCATGTGTTATATCAGCTTGAAAACATACTATCTTCCTCTCAACCTTATGGTCTATAGCTAAACTCTCTCACCATTACAAAGATTATCTAAGAATTCTTTTGCACATATTGTTGTATGAATGTATGATCAATGCTAACTTGATCGTCAGAGGCGGTTCCCCACGCTCAGCCCGGGGTCCTCTCTAACGGCGTTTCTTTATCTTTGCAGCACTGTTACCAAAGGCCCAAAAGTCAAGGTCAAAGCGAGTTAGTCGGTCAACCAAACACCTTGACGACCATGTATATTTTGGTATCAATAGTGTACTTGTGTGTTAAAAGGGATAGATGGAAATACATGACCCAATCTCCACGTCAGATATAAAATTAATAAAAATAATAATCACGTCGGCGTTTTTAGCTGGTGCACCCGGTTACGGGTAAAAAATGGCCATATTAACACGAAACTGAAAGTTCAGGTACTAGACAAGTAGTTTTTTAGGTTCACATATCATACTAGAACGTTTGGAGAAGTACGTGGCAATTGTACGTACGGCTTAAACCCTTTTTTCATCTACTAGTTCTTGTAGCCTGGTGGTAACATGACTTTTTTTGAACGGCGAGTAACATGACTTAACTTGTCATCCATCCTAGTAGTACTTGATGAAAAACTTATGTAACAAGTTGGGATCAGCTTTTTTACCATGCTGGTGATGGGTTGAGGCTCATCAGTAAGCTCGCGATGCACTGCTTCAGTTTCCATATTGTCAAGAATGTCGTCGATGTCATAACTCATAAGCCAGATGTTGGAGACTATTCAACTATCAACTTTATAAGTTACTTCTTTCATAGAAGCATTATTAAGCAGAGCTCTAATTTGGGACAATGATCTCTCCCATTTCTTCAGCTCTGAATGAATTTCTTTGGCGCGACCAATCTTGTTCATGGCTGAAGATGCCAGCTTCTCGAAAATGATTGGGAGCGCAGATAGAATGAGTTCAACCATTGTTGGTTTAGAGTAGTAGCTCAAAATATAGTAGTAGAGATTTGGTATGAAATGGTTATGCACTGAACGATGATTTCAATTAAGCTACGTTCAAAGGGTGCCTAGAAATATTATTGGAGCACCAAATTAAAGATATATACCAGATATACGAGGATGAGTAGGGTGCTTCTTTATAGTGGTACAAGGCATTGTTATTGTTTTATACTGCATGTGAATTGCCAATGGGCGGTAAAAAAAAACAAGGACACAAACTAAACTAACTTTCATCAAGTTTATATGAAAGTGTCACCAAAACCATTCAGTAACAAAAATAATAAGTTGTCAAAGCACAACACATTACCTAAAAAATTATAATGTAACACGAACAAGTAATTAAGTAATCATATATATGGTGCAAGTAGTCTCTAATCACAAGTTTTTATTTTATTCTTTTTTAGATACTTATCTGTTACATATTGGTGGGAATAAGAGGTTTTTCCATCGTTATTAGGGGCAAATAGGGTGATTTACGAATTTATGTGGCAAGTGAAGTGAAATTCTGATGGATGAGTGGTTAATAAAAATGTGTTTTTCATTTTTATTTTATCAACTGTCACTTACTCACTTGGCAACATTTTCATTTCTTTTTGGTCTTTGAGCCCAACCTGAACCCAAAGTTTCATTTCTAAACTGCTTCAAGTTTGCTTGGGCCAACTCGGCCTTTGCTATTTTCAAACCGAACCTCTAAATCTAAGACCGTTTAATTAAAATATTTTTTCAAAAATTAGATAACTATGATGATAATTCATAAGAACTACTGTAATATATAGTTTGTGATAGTTCCAAATCATAACCTGTAAATGATCTTTCTTTTTCTTTGTGTGAGTGGTTTGTTTTGGTATAACTTCTTTTTACTAATTATGGGCTAATGAATACATTGTGAGTAATTTTAACAGCTTATTAGCTTATGGAATTTATCTTTTAGTATATTTGAATTCATTGTGAGTAATTTTAAACCTATTTGACTGAATTTTATATGATAGTCGGATACCCGCGCACAGCGGCGGCGAAAAATATAGTAATATTGGGTAGTATGAGTTGCTAGCCCAACTCTCCCCGCAATTCCTTACCCGCTTAGTGAATTCGTTTCACAACACTCCGAATGTATATGTGTTTGCTTGGGTTTCCCGTAGCTTTCCTGTGACATCATTATTCCCGTATATAGAATGATCTTCGCAATCTCTTTCCCGTCAAACACTCACCCAAAAGTATATGATTTTGACGAATCAATATTGTATTGATTGAAATAAAGGTTAACGTTATAGAATTTAAAAAAAAAAAAAAAACCCCCCACTAAAAATCTAAAAACTAAAAACTCATAAATATATGTAAAAATGGATGTTGAATTAAAGAGCACAAAATTTTAGAAAATATGGTGAAATTAGATAATTAAAAAAATAAATAGATAAATATATATTTTAATTTGAAAATAAAGGTGAATTTTAAGTTAGAAAGTGACACATGTCACCTTATTATTGGAGCTCCTTATCTTAATTTTTAGTTAGGAGTTAGGCTTGGTTTATCCATGCATTATCTATACTATCTATAATGAAAAAATGGTCAAAAGTGAAATGTTGAGTTTTCAACAATAGTCAAATGAGAGAGAAAGTGATATGTAATTAATACTCTTATTAAAACACCCCAATACTTAGAAGTACAATTATTTATCTACATTGTACAACCAAATTAAAGCATATCTACCAAATTAAATACAACCAATCAAACAAAAATCGGGCTGACCCGGGACGCTTCAAACCCGGCTGGTTGACCCAGTTTAATTTGACCCGTTTTCGACTCAACCTAGCAAGTTGACCCGGTTTAACTCGACCCATTTTTCGACCGGAACGGTTCAACTGGTTGAACCAACCGGGTCGAACCGGGTTTCAAAACATTATCCATTACTTAAAAAAATACAATGATTTATTCACATTGCACAACCAATTAAAAACATATCTACCAAATTAAATACAACCAATTAAAACACAAACCGGGTTGACCCGGGACGCTTCAAACCCGGCGGGTTGACCCAGTTTAATTGGACCTGTTTTTGACCCAACCTAGCAAGTTGACCCGGTTTAAATCGACCCATTTTTCGACCGGAACGGTTCAACAGATTGAACCACCCGGGTCGAACCGGGTTTTAAAACATTATCCATTACTTAAAAGTACAATGATTTATTCACATTGTATAACTAATTAAAACATATCTACCAAATTAAATACAACCAATTGAAACACAAACCGGGTTGACCCGGGACACTTCAAACCCGGTGGGTTGACCCAGTTTAATTTGACCCGTTTTCGACCAAACCTAGCAAGTTGACCCAGTTTAAATCGACCCATTTTTCGACCGGAATGGTTCAACCGGTTGAACCACCCTGGTCGAACCGGGTTTCAAAACATTATGTTTAATTCCCAAATCTTCAAACTTTTATTATTTTTCGTTTATAACCTATAAACTTTTTTTTATCAATAAACTATTTGTCGCTATAAAATCCCGTTGCTATGCACGGGTACTCGTCTAGTATAGTAGTATAGATACAAATAAGTTACTCATTTTACTAATAAACAAGTTAAAATCACACTAGTAGTTGTATTAAACTCACTGGTAATTTTATGTTACAATTTATGTATTCCTACATGAATGTAGGTACGCATATGCTGCACATATTTTTATAACACAGACAACAAATACTTGTTTACACAACAATTGGGCACCGGCATACATACTGATGATATAACAACCAGAAAGAATGGGGAGATGGGTTATGCGAATGGCTCTGGGAGTGGGCTAGGAATCTAAGAGATAGGGGGAGGGTGATCTCGTGGAATTGACGACTCTAACTTTTTTTTTTTTTTTTTTTTTTTTTTTTTTTTTTTTTTTTTTTTTTCAAATATGTTGCGAGAAGATTCTTGGCGGTGGCTTCATGATGATAAGGTAATGTTTGGCAACAAGCGGTAGAGAGCGTTTAGGAGCGGTAAGCGACAAGCAGTAAGCGGTAGAGATTTTCAATCTTGTTTGGCAACAGAGCGGTAAGAGTTTGCATATTGTTTAACTGCTTCTAAAAAATATGCTTGATGAGGAAGCGTTAATGTATTCTAGAGCGTTTGTTTATTAAATTACCTGTAACCCCTCAATAAAAATCCACGTACAAATAATGAAGGGAGTAATATATATGAATTGCATTGCCCAAGTTAGATGACGTTTCTTTAATGTTATTTAAGTTAGTTGAGTTATTTGGATACTCACGATTGGACACTTTTAATATATTAGTCTAACAACCTCGTTGGACATTTCATTGCTTATGTTTATAGAGGTGAGTTATTTTACATACTAAGTTTTTGTTACAAACTAAGGGACAAATCCCCACCATCTATCTAGTTTGATCTAATGGTGGGGATTAACCTAAGATTTAATAAGACAACCTAAGTCCATGTTTTTTTTCTTGTCCTTTTTATCTATCTTATTTATTCATTTTTTTTCCTTTTTTCTTTTTTTTCTTTTTTTATTCTTTATTTTATTATTTTTTTTTTTCTAACTTCACGTTTTTTCTATAATTCAATTTTTTTTTTTTTTTTTTTGCGTTTTTTTTTACGTTTTTTTCGTTTTTATACATATTCGTCGGTTTTTTACGTTTTCGTCAGTTTTCTTACGTTTTCGTTCGTTTTCATACATTTTCGTCCGTTTTCATACGTTTTCGTCTGTTTTCGCTCGTTTTCATACGTTTTCGTCTATTTTCTTACGTTTTCACCCGTTTTCATACGTTTCGTCCATTTTAATACGTTTTCGTCTGTTTTTATACGTTTTCGTCCGTTTTCTTACGTTTTCATCTGTTTTCGAATTTTTTTCATACGTTTTCATTTGTTTTCTTACGTTTTCGCCCGTTTTCATACGTTTTCGTCCGTTTTCATATATATATATTCGTCCATTTTCTTACGTTTTCATCTGTTTTTGAATTTTTTTTCATACGTTTTTGCCCGTTTTCATACGTTTTCGTCCGTTTTCATATATATTCGTTCGTTTTCTTACGTTTTTGTCTATTTTCGTACGTTTTCATATGTTTTCGTCCGTTTTCATATGTTTTCGTCCATTTTTATACGTTTTCGTCCATTTTTATACGTTTTCATATGGTTTCAATCTGTTTTCATTCATTTTCGTCCGTTTTTATACGTTTTCGTCCGTTTTCATTTATTTTAGTTCATTTTTAAATGTTTTCAAACGTTTTCATACCTTTCTGAATATCACAAGTGATATACTGTGATTATCAGAATATCACTTGTGATATTCAGAATATCGTGAGTGATATTGAATATCACTCGCGATATTGATGAGGCAAAAAATGATCCGTTTTTAGGGGGTCATTTAAGCCCGAATCCGACTTTATTTGATCAAATATTGCCCTAAATCGTTCCTTTTGTGATTTTAGGTACTTGGAGAGTGAATTCTGGAAAAGAAGCCATTTTGGACGTTTTTGGAGCATAAAAGTGAAGAAAACGGCAAAATCTCAATTTTCCATGCTGGGAACAGTACATGAAGGCGTCAAGAGTTCTTCATGACGGCGTCAAACCTCAATAATAAAAATCCGTAGTTGATGACGGCGTCACACAGGGTGTCAGAAGTAAATCAAGGCCGTCCGAGGAAGTATTTGGCGGCGAGATGACGGCGTCACACCTTTGTTCTTGACGCCGTCATCCCTATTTTCCTATATATAGTTTCTAGTTTTTCACATTTAAGAGAGAAGTTTTGGAGAAACCCTAAAGACGATTTTGGTGCAACTTTTACAGGTTTTTTAAGGGTTCCAAACCCTTGAGACCTTGCATTGTAATTGAGATAAGTGTTCTTCTAATTCAATCAATATGTCTATGTGTTGGTTGTCTATATCTTGTTCTTGTCTCAATTCCATTATGCTAGGCTAGATCTCTTTTGTGTTTGCTTAGATCTAATGAAACCTAGATATTGATTATGTGTTGATTACTTGTTTATTCTTGTCTTGGATGAATGATTTATATGTTAGGCTTAAGAAAACTGGCAGATCTCCAAATGGTAACATGCTTGAACGTCTTAAGAAACATGAACCGAGGCGTACTAGGTCTTTATTGGTTGTATTTAATGCATGAGCCACTGTTTACAATCCCTATAGTTGTGCTGGGCATGGTGTAGGAGGAGATAAGAGCTCATAGAATTGGGGAGTTATGTATGCCACCCCATGAATGGTATTAAGGAATACAATCCGTCATCCATACAATTATAACAAGTAATTAACGTGTAAAAGATATCTAGGGAGTAGTGAAGTCTAAGTAAACACATTTTCTCCAATTACTGCTCACAACCTTAGTATAAATTAGTTTATTTTCATTTTTTGTATTTTATTTTGATTGCATCTTAGTATTGGGTTAGTTGAATAGCAACTAATTCCGCCCAAATCCTTCAAACCCCGAGATTTTAATTGCTTTCTAAAAAATATAAAAATAATCATCCCTCACCTTTAGAACTAGTAATTAGGATTTCTAATCCTAGCGACACTATTCCTAAGCTGAACAATCAATCCCCCGGTACTTGTCACTATACTATACTACAACGATCAGGTATACTGCCTGGTGGGGGTTGTAAGCTTCTCGAGATCCCTCGAGAGGTAAAGCCTGTTGCGATTCCCACGCATCAAGTTTTTGGCGCCGTAGCCCGAGGAATAGTTATTGTCTAGGTTAGAATTTCTTTTTATTAGGTCAACTTGCTAGATTCCTTTCTAGTAAGATTTTATTTTTATTTTTAGGTCTTCTTTAGTCTATCTTATTTCTTCGTGCCTTTGTTCGTAACTCTTTACCATCCGACATCATGGAAGGTGGTAACATATTTGAACCCGTCATCCCACCACAACAAAACCCACCACTAGAACCCCTTAGGCCCCGAACCTTAGGAGAGTATTCCCGACCTAGCCACCAAGGCTACCGAAACACCATTGAGCTCACCGGAGACAATGTGACCCCCTTGCGATCCAACACCATCCGGTTGGTGCAAAGCGGATGTGCATTCCATGGACTTCGTTCCGAAGATCCAAACCAACATCTTAAGGACTTTCTCAAAATCGTAGATTCCATAGACCTAGGTGTTGAAACTAGAGAGACTACCCGTTTACGCCTATTCCAATTCTCTCTACGGGATCAAGC